>JAOWAD010000092.1:0-141608 GCA_025698515.1 Gossypium sturtianum | reverse complement strand
ACAACGAATACGGCATGTTCTGAGTGAAAACATTTTGAATAAAACAAGTTTGCCGATTAATTTCTATTGTAAAACTCCTTTATCGTTTTAAGGTTTAGAAAACCTCGTTATAAAGTGATGTTGAAATTGTTTTAGGTGTTGCTTTAAACCCGGAGAATCTCTTTATTGGAAAAATCTGTTTGCTATTTCTAGTTTTGGAAAACCTTTAGATACTTTTTAAAATCCGGTGAGTTAAGCATAGTCAAGTTTAAAACCATTTGTATTTGAAGTTGGTTGAAAAATTAAATTTGAAAATCATCTAAGTTACCTTTGTAATCATTTGTGAATGATGTTACCCGATGTTAGCGTTTGAAAATCTCGTTAAAGAGTATAGATTTGAAAACATCGATTTAATCCAGGTTACTTTAGCAAATCAAGTTATTAATCACATGCATAAGATAATTAAAAAAAATCAAGCAATTAAAACCCAAAATAATACTTAGCGGCCTTATTACAAAACCAAAACCAAAATTTAAAGAAATATAACTTGAATAGTAATTTAAAAATAAACTCAAATTTAGATGCATGGCCACCTCGAGTCCTCCCCCGCTCCTTATCCGCGATCTATGCCTCATCTGCAAAATATAAGGGAAGGGGTGAGCCACCGAGACTCAGTGTATAAATCCCCAACCCGATAGTGCAAAGCACTTACGCCAAATCATCGATAAAACATGCAAATCATGCAACCCCAAAACCTAACCGTCCGATCTCTCCTTTATCTACCCCAGTGTGGTCAAAACCAACGGTGGTCAAAACCACTTGTGACCGAAGTCATAAATATATAAGTGTGGTCAAAACCACTGGTGGCCGTAGTCACAAATCAAGTGATGGGGCCAACCCATCGTGTGGTCAAAACCCGCGATGACAATCCGTAATCAACATGTGGGGCCAACCTTTGTGGTACCAAACCAACTGGGACCAGTCACAATATCCATATGTGGTCAAAACCACTGGTGCTCAAAACCAGCGAGACTTAGTCACAAATATAGTATCAAAAGCGGGCCAACCCGCGTGGTGGTCAAAACCACTGGTGACATCCAAATCATCATTCCCCCTCCTCTCATCAATCCACATCATCATGTCCATATTAATGGTGGCATAATATCATGTTATGATGCAAATAACCCATAGCATACCATTATCTGGTGACATGATAACACATATATCGAGATTAGCATAACGGGGACTTACGGAGTCCACGCTCATGCCCACAGGAAAAATCACTTGATTTCAATGGCTATTCGGCTTTTTAAACGATAAACACAATGAACATATAATACTAATGAAGTGTGTAAGCGTTACACACCTACTACTTGTAGATCTAAGGAAATCCCAGAAACGTTTGCCTTCACCTTTCCTACAATCAGCCCAACACCATACTTTTAAGACTAAAGCCATTGGCTTAATCACAAAATCCAGAAGATATGTGTCGTCAGAAGGTAGCACTTACCTTAACGCCGATTTGGTTTCAGCAAATCTCGAAGATCCACATGTTAAACTACACTTCTCCTACAATCGGCCAAGTACCACTATAATTGGATTAAAAGCCTTCGATATTAACCACAATTGAAGATGTTGAAACCAGTAAAACACTTACCCCCTTACTTCCATCCTTCTTGCATTGACCTCCAATCACCAAAGTTTGCACACCTAGTGATGTTGGGGTTTGGCTACCAATATAGAACAAGAATAGAGTTTGGACTTGGATCTAAAATCAAATGGAGAACTAGCGGAGAGGTGGGATTTGATGTACCCAAATCATTAAGAAGAGAAGAAGAACTACACTTACCGGGAGATTCATTATATCCCAAAAGATAGAATAGTTTTGGCTTTTCGAAGGGATTAGCCCTCGTGAGAAGAGAAGAAAATAAACTAAGGGTATTCGGCCAAACTCTTTGAAAGAAGAGAAGAGGACTCAACAATGTTTGGCTTTTCAAGATGGAAGAGATGGAAGAAGAGAATGGAACAAAGATTTGGCTTAAGTGATGGATTGATTTCGGAAAAGATGGAGAAAAGAAGTGAAATAGGAAGGGATAGATTCGACAATGGGTTTAAGAAAAGAGAAGATGAAGTAGAAAGAAATGGAGAAGAAGATGTGAGGGTCAAGTTTTGGCTTTGAGCAAAATAGGAGAGGAATAAGTGAACAAAGATGGATGGTTTCGGTAAAGTAAGGAGGTTTCGGCTCTTCAAAGGGATGGCAAGGTTTGGTTACGGCCAGAAGTACCACGGTTGGCGAAGAAAAATGCCAAATGAGGTTTCGGTTTGACACCAATCGAAAATGAAGAAGCCTTCTATGCTAGCCGAAAATTTACCCTTACATGGCTATGGAGATTCGGCACACCTAGCTTCCCAAACCGATTACACCTCCTCCCCCATAGTCCATAATTGGCCAACACCTCAAGACTCTCTGTCCACTCATTCAAATTGGTTTGAATGAGTCAAGCTCCACAATTTTCTCCTCTCCATCCATTTCAAATCTGATGATCCAATCCTCCTCCATTCAAGAGAGTCCCACCTGAGCACACCTCTTCCTTGCTTCTAGCGTGAAAAAGAATAAGCGAAAGGGATTTACTGCATTTCGAACAAGCTCTCCTTCCCTGCATGTGGCGTCACCTTCCACGGCACCTTAGTGGCGCCTCCTTTGCCACTTTACCACATAGCCATTTGTGTCTAAACCCTCAGACAATTTCTTTTAACCCCTAACTCTCTTAGCTTCCTCTCTCTAAGTACCAAAAACAAAAAATTAGCCATGACTCAGGCCTAACCCGAAGTCATGCCTGGACCCCAAAACATGCTAAACTAGCACAACCAACATAATATCACATGCAATAACACAAAATCACGAGAGACCAGATTTAAGAGTGTTGCGGTTCTACTCCTTAAAATAAATTCGGCCTCAAAATTACACAGTCGGAAGAGTTGAGGTATTCTTTGCGCATCACATCCTCTGGTTCCCACGTGGCTTCCTCAGTACCATGGTTCCATATAATACTTTCACCAAGGAGGCGACTTCCTACGCAGAACCTTGACATCCCGATCCAAAATCTGCATGCGATTCCTCCTCGAAAGACAAGTCGAGCTCACCTCTACCTCCTCAAGCGGCACAACATGTAGCGGATCTGTCGATAGTGCCTAAGCATTGAGACATGGAACACGTCGTGAATCGACTTAACTCTGCGGGTAACTCGGTGATAAGCTCTTTGGGTCCCACTCGCTTCAACACCGTATATGGCCCAATAAACCTAGGGCTTAACGCGCCTTTCGCCCAAATCTCAACACTTTCTTCCACGGCGATACCTTGGAAGACCTTGTCACCCACGCATACTCTATATCCACTGCGCTTAAGATCGGCGTAAGACTTACGCTGTCAGATGCTTCCTTTATATGAGCCTGAATTACCTTAACCTTGTCCTCCGTTTCTGCCACCAATTCCGGACCCAACATCTGCCGTTCACCCAATTCTGTCCAACACGTCAGAGTACGACATTTTCGTCCATATAGTGCCTCATATGGTGCCATCTGAATACTCACTTGATAACTGTTGTTATAAGCGAACTCTGCCAATGGTAAATACTCCTCCCAACTACCACTGAAATCCAGAATGCAACCCCTTAACATATCTTCCAAAATCTGGATTACCCTCTAAGACTTTATCCATCGATTTGCGGATGAAAAGTCGTCTTTGAAATCCAACCTCGTACCCAGCGCTTTGATGCAAAGCTTTCCGAACCTCGGCGTGAACACGGGATCCTATCAAAAATAATTGACTTTGGCACTCCATGCAACCTTATTATCTACGCCACATACAACTTAGCTAACCAGGGCGAATAGTCAACTCGGTGGTATGAAATGAGCCGACTTAGTCGAACGATCCACAATTACCCAAAGCGAGTCTTTCTTGCTAGGCGTAGGGGTAGCCCACCGACGAAATCCATCGTAATCCTTTCCCACTTCCAACTGCGGGATCTTTACCGAAAGCTGCAATGATCCACGATGGTAGCGATGCTCAGCTTTAACTTGCTGGCATGTCAGACACTTGCCCACAAACTCCGTTACTTCTCGCTTAAGACCTGGCCACTAGAACTGTTCCCTCAAATCACGATACATCTTACTGCCTCCCGGATGCATAGCGTATGGGCTGCTATGAGCTTCCTGAAGAATCCGCTATCTCAACTCAACGTCCTTGGGCATACATACTTTCCTTGAAAACACCTGATTACTCCATCACTACCCAAGGCGTAACCCTCCAATTCACCACCTTGCACTTGCAACCTCAGAACACTTAAAACCTCATCCACCAAGCTTTCTCCTTAACTGATCAATCCCGTCGGCTTTACTTGCAATTATGCCAAAAGACTCCCGTCGTCATATAGACTAAGGTGAGCAAACATTGCTCAGTTCTGCTACCACCTTACGACTCAACGCATCGGCTACTACGTTAGCCTTACCGGATGGTACTCAATCGACGATGCGTAGTCCTTCAACAACTCGATCCACCTTACATTGCCTCAAATTTAAATCTTTACGAGTCAAGAGGTACTTGGACTCTTGTGATCCGTGTAGACTATCGACTTTTCCCCATACAAGTAATGCCTCCAAATCTTCAAAGGCGAAAACCACTGCGACCAACTCCAAGTCATGTGTCGGGTAGTTACCCTCATGAGGCCTTAATTGCGAGGCGCATAAGCGACCACCTTTCCATCTTGCATCGCACACACCCCTAGCCGGTATCGATGCATCACGATGAAGCCGTGAATTCCTTTCCGCCTCGAGTGAATCAACACGAGCTTGTCAGAATCTTCTTTAACTTGTGAAACTTTCTTCTTTGTTTTTGGACCACACAAAGCGGAACCCCTTTTCTCAACAACTTAGTTAAGCGCGTTGCAATCAGGAGAAACCCTCCACGAACCTTCTATAGTATCTGCCAAACCCGGAAAAAACCGAATCTACGCAACCAACTTAGGTGGTTTCAAATCCAACACTACTTGATCTTAGAGGATCCACCCTAATCCCTCAGTGACACCACATGACCCAAGAAAGTTACCTCCTTGGCGGAGTCGCACTTCTAAACTTAGCGAATAGTTGATTCTCCCTAAGAATCGTAGAACCACCAGTAGATGCTTATCATGCTCCTCCTTAGATTTCGAGTGCACCAAAATGTCATCTATAAACACACGACGAACCGATCCAAATCGGCTGAAACACCCGATTCATCATGTCCATGAATCTTTGCCGCGCATTGGTCAACCCGAATGGCATCACGAGAAACTCGTAATGCCCATACCGAGTCTGAAACACCGTCTTATGGATATCGGCCTCCTTCACCTTGAGTTGATGATACCCCGACCTAAGATCTATCTTAGAGAATACCGATGCACCCTTAAGCTGATCAAACAAGTGCGTCTATCACGGGCAGCGGATACTTGTTTTGATCATCAACTTATTCAATTGGCGGTAGTCTATACACATCCGCATAGTATCCGTCTTTCTTCTTAACAAAAGCACGCAGTGCTCCCCAAGGTGATACACTCGGCCGAATGAAACCCTCTGTCCAGCAACTCCACGAATCTGAGCCTTTAACTCCACCAATTCTTTCGATGCCATCCTATACGGGGCAATAGACAGGCGCGGTTACGGGTAACAAGTCTATCTTTGAACTCAACCTCGCGGTCGGGAGGCAAACCGGAAGTTCCTCTGGAAATACATCACAAATTCCCTACGATTTGGACATTCTCTCTCATTGTATCCTTGGCTTCCAAAGCACGGACATGCACCATAAATGCCTCACAACCTTTCCTCACCATTTTCTCCAGCCTTGGCATAAAATACCACATTGGATAGGTAATCTCTCCTGTTACCTATCATCACCACCTCTTAAGCCTTCCATTGTCTTCAACACCATGCGCTTAGTTGCGCAATCCAAACCCGAGAATCGGATCAAACTCCCCAAGCGACGGTTCCATCAAGTCGACCAAAAACACGACCCCTTGAAGTTCTAGGGGTACATCCTATATAGTTTATTTACTTCTCTGAGTGACCTAGAGGGCTTATTCACTGTCATCTCCTAGAAGTAATCTCAAAGTCTAAGTTCATAGTTTCCACTATACTCACGGCAACATACGAGTCGTCGAACCAACATCTATCAAAGCGGTATAAGGCGGTCAAAAATTAAGCATTACCAATTATGACGTCCGGTCGTCGTGCGTCCTCCTCTCGGCGCCTCCATTGCGTGGACTAATCCGGTATCTCGCCTCTGAGCTCCGGCACCTCGCCCGGTGCTCCATGGCCTCGTCGAAACCATTACCTCCCTGGTCAAACCGCGACCCCTCGTGGCTGTTGACCATCCCTCTGAGCGTGTGCGACCACGACCCTCGGTGAAATCTACTCCGACCTCTACGGACAACCCCTTACCCGGTGCCCCATTGACCCACACTCGAAGCACCCTCTGTTTCTGGTCCAACATTCCCCCGTGTGAGACTTCCCACATCGAGCACACCGTGGCGGCCAGCGAGTAGTAGCGGCAATGAGCCTCGCCGCTGATTTGGCCCACCATACCTAGCCCTTTTCTGCTGATTCCCGGCAGACCCTAAGACCCAGAACTCCTCTTATTCCAACTCCTATCCTGGTTCGTCAATATCTGCAGCTCATCTCTCAACCCATCCTCAAATCTCGACCACCACGCTCATGTTCCGTGCCCACAATACCCGTGCATACCGACTTAACCGAAGAAATTCTACCTCATATTCTGATCTTGACTTATTTCCACGAACCAAATTCGGAGGGCGCCTTCTGCCTAACGTGTCGATGTAACTAGCCCCGCGTGTATTTCCTCGATAGGCTGCCCTAAAGAAATCCCAAGTGATGTAAATGCGCCATTGCTCCATCCCTAGCGCTTGAGCCACCACCGATATGACTCATCTCGGAGAAGAGATACTATACCCTTTAGCTTCTCCTCGATCGTAAAGTCTAAGTCGCGTCCATGATACGTTACGTCCGCGTCCGGCCAATACTCTGCGTATTGGGAGCCACACCGATACACCTCTGAATACCTCTGCGCCATTGGCCCTGAGTCATTTGGACCACGATTTCCCTGGCTCCCGTTCCAACGCTGCCCCGACTCTCTCGAACCCGTAGCTTTACGTGACACTGCGTCATCACCACCCGTCGATCCTGAAATTCGCGCCCGCCATAGCTGGTGGTGGTGGTACCTCGTTTCGACCCATGTCCGGACCCTATCGGTTCTAACACGCTGTCATCCTACCTCTACCTCATCCACGTGTATTCCGCCCGTCCTCGTGTACTCATGACCATCGTTCACGAATTGATCTGATTTAAAAAAGTTTTATCGTGAGACCTATTCTCATTTTGTTATTAAAGCACGATCTTATGAATAGTTTAGTGCGAGGATTGTTTCCGTGGGTTCACACACAACCCTAAGGTTTCGGTCTCTAAAGTGATTCCCTATTAGTCATTGCATCATCATTACAAGCATAAAAACAATAGTTAGGGGTACTTACATGGGCAGATCGGTGTCGGAGACTCGGTGCCATGCTTTCCCAACCATAAATAAATAAATAAAAAAACCTTTCATAACCCATTCTAAAATCATTTTAGGCCTGGGCCTGATCGAGCTTTTGAACTGGCTCGATACCAAGATGGTAACACCCCAAACCCGATCAACACACCACCACCGAATCGGCATGTTCAGGTGAAAACATTTTGAATAAAACAAGTTTGCGATTAATTTCTATTGTAAAAATCCTTTATCATTTTAAGGTTTAGAAAACCTGCGTATAAAGTGATGTTGAAATTGTTTTGGTGTTTCTTTAAAACCAGGAGAATCCCTTTTCTTTGGAAAATCCGTTTCTTTGTTTCTAGTTTTAGAAAACCTTTAGATACTTTTAAAAATCTGAGTGAGTTGAGCATAGTCAAGTTTAAAACCATTTGTATTTGAAGTTGGTTGAAAAATTAAATTTGAAAATCATCTAAGTTACCTTTGTAATCATTTTGTGAATGATGTTACCAGATGGTAAGCGTTTGAAAATCTCGTTAAAGAGTATAGATTTGAAAACATCGATTTAATCACGATTACTTTAGCAAATCAAGTTATTAATCACATGCATAAGATAATTAAAATAAAATCAAGCAATTAAAAACCCAAAATAATACTTAGTTGCCTTATTACAAAACCAAAACCAAAATTTAAAGGAAATATAACCCGAATAGTAATTTAAAAATAAACCCAAAATTTAGATGCATGGCCACCTCGAGTCCTCCCGGCTCCATATCCATGATCTATGCCTCATCTACAAAATATAAGGGAAGGGGTGAGTCACCGAGACTCAGTGTATAAATCCCCAACCCGATAGTGCAAGCACTTACGCAAATCATCAGTAAAACATGCAAATCATGCAACCCCAAAACCTAACCGTCCGATCTCCTTTATCTACCCCGTGTGGTCAAAACCACTGGTGGTCAAAACCACTGGTGACCGAAGTCACAAATATATAAGTGTGGTCAAAACCACTGGTGACCGTAGTCACAAATCAAGTGATGGGGCCAACCCATCGTGTGGTCAAAACCACTGATGACAATCCCGTAATCAACATGTGGGGCCAACCCACTATGGTACCAAACCACTAGGACGAGTCACAATATCCATATGTGGTCAAAACCACTGGTGACAGTCCAAATCATCCTTCCCACTCCTCTCATCAATCCCATCATCATGTCCATATTAATCATGGCATAATATCATGTTATGATGCAAATAACCCATAGCATACCATTATACAGTGACATGATAACACATATATCGAGATCCGTATAACAGGGGACTTACCGAGTCCACGCTCATGCCTGAGGCAAAATCAACGATTTCAATGGCCATTCGACTTTTAACGATAAACACAATGAACATATAATACTAATGAAGTGTGTAAAGCGTTACACACGACTACTTGTAGATCTAAGCAAAATCCTGAAACGTTTGCCTTCACCTTTCCTACAATCGGCCAACACCATACTTTTAAGACTAAAGCCATTCGGCTTAATCACAAAATCCAGAAGATATGTCGCGAAGGTAGCACTTACCTTAACGCCGATTTGGTTTCCAACCAAATCCGAGATCCATCAGATGATACGCTTACACTTCTCCTACAATCGGCCAAGTACCACTATCATTGGATTAAAGCCTTCGATATTAACCACAATAGAAGATGTTGAAACCGTAAAACACTTACCCCCTTACCTTACTGACAGATTGGGCCTCCAATCACCAAAGTTCAGCACACCCTAGTGATGTTAGGGGTTTCGGCTACCAATATAGAACAAGAATAGAGTTTCGGACTTGGATCTAAAATGAAATGGAGAACTAGCGAGAGAGGTGGGATTTGATATTACCCAAATCGATCAAGAAGAGAAGAAGAACTACACTTACCGGAGAGATTCATTATATCCCAAAAGATAGAATAGTTTTCGGCTTTTCAAAGGGATTAGCACTCGTGAGAAGAGAAGAAAATAAACTAAGGGTATTCGGCCAAACTCTTTGAAAGAAGAGAAGAGGACTCAACAAGGTTTCGGCTTTTCAATATGGAAGAGATGGAAGAAGAGAATGGAACCAAGATTCGGCTTAAGTGATGGATTGATTTCGGGAAAAGATGGAGAAAAGAAGTGAAATAGGAAGGGATAGATTCGGCAATGGGTTTAAGAAAAGAGAAAGATTAAGTAGAAAGAAATGGAGAAGAAGATGTGAGGGTCAAGTTTCGGCTTTGAGCAAAATAGGGAGAGGAATAAGTGAACAAAGATGGATGGTTTCGCAAAGTAAGGAGGTTTCGGCTCTTCAAAGGTTGGCAAAGGTTTGGTTAGGCCAAGTACCATAGTTGGCGAAGAAAAAATGCCAAATGAGGTTTCGGTTTGACACCAATCGAAAATGAAGAAGACTTCTATGCTAGCTGAAAATGCACCCTTACTTGGCTATGGAGATTCGGCACACTGCAGCTTCCCAAACCGATTACACCTCCTCCCCCACGGTCCATAATTTGGCCAACACCTCAAGACTCTCTTGTCCACTCATTCAAATTGGTTTGAATGAGTCAAGCTCCACAATTTTCTCCTCTCCATCCATTTCAAATCGATGATCCAATCCTCATCCATTCAAGAGAGTCCCACACAGCACACACCTCTTCCTTGCTTTTGGCATGAAAAGAATAAGCGAAGGGATTTACGCGGCTCAAACCCAAGCTCTCCTTCCCTGCATGTGGCGTCACCTTCCCTGCACCTTAGTGGCGCCTCATTTGCCACTTTACCACCAAGCCATTTGTGTCTAAACCCTCCGACAATTTCTTTTAACCCCTAACTCTCTTAGCTTCCTCTCTATCAGTACCAAAAACAAAAATTAGCCATGACTCAGCCTAACCCGAAGTCATGCAGGACCCCAAAACATGCTAAACTAGCACAACCAACATTATATCACATGCAATAACACACAAAATCAGAGACCCGATTTAAGAGTGTTACATGTGTTCTCACATCTCTCTATGGTTTGCATGAAATATTCTATGATTCGGTCGATATACCAAAGAAAACGGAAATCGGTATCCGTGACCACTCGGGCTTGCGTATGTTTATAGTGATAACCATAGTTTGCAAGGAAACAGTTTGGTCACCAACAGTGATGTGATTTTGGAAAAATCACGAAAAATAGGATAAAGGGAATTAAAAAGTGAATAAGATATCAAATTAAATCTTACTGTGTCTATTTTTATATGAAAGAAACAGAGGAGGAAGAGGAAGTTTATATTCTGGGATATCTTAATTTTAGTGAGACTGGTTACGATGGACTTTGTGGTTCCCTATTACGTCTTTGAAAAATTGTTTAAAATAGTACAAATGGAATTATGAGTTATAATTAATATGTACGGATTCCTTAGTGAACCTATTTTCAATAGAATCAAGTCAGAGCAGCATATAAAAACCGTACAGATAAGATATTTGAAATTAAGATAAGAGAGTAAGAATTGTTGGACAGTGAAACAATGGAAATTTTAAGGAATAAACTGTACTAAATGGTTAAGTCAAAAATTCTGGAAAAAATATCGTAAGAAGATACATGAGTCTAGTTTCAAGGAAAATTTATGGATCTAAATTTTAAGGTTTCTAACTCGAGTTATAGTCGGTTTAGTCGGTATGACGCAGATGGACAGTTTCAATCTTTTTGTCCCAAACTAGTAATTAAGTGCAGGTTGCGAATTTACCAAATTACCTTTGGAAGGTAAATTATCGAAATACCCCTGGGTTGTAAGATTACCGAATTACCCTTAGTGGGTAAGATTATCGAATTACGAAAATGCCCCTAACGGGCCGAATTACGAAAATGCCCTAATGGGTCGATTTGATATATTGCTTAATGGGCCAATTTGTTATATTGCCTTAATGAGCAAAATTTGTAACATCCTAAAAATTGAGTATCGATATGTTGCATGTTTTTGGTGCTTAGCTTGTGAATGATTCAATTTGTGTGTTTAATATTGTCTGGAGAAGGCTCGGGATTTATTCGGAATTAGAATAAATTTTAGTAATGAGTACTTTATTGAAGTGGAACAAGTGACCCTGATGTTTAAGGAAATTAAGTGACAAAAACTAGCATAAGATGAGCTAGTAGTAAAGTGGAGTTGGCATCATAAGTGTTGCTTGAGGGAAGAGGTTCGAATTCCCTAGTATGCATCTTGTGAACATTTATTTTGCTCTTTCCTAGCAACTGTCGGCCAAGCATCAAATTTTGGTAAGTTAGACTTTTATTTTTATGGTAAGGTGGCTAAGAGAAAAGGCAAGTGCAAACTTAAGGTAGGGAATCATGAGAATATGGCATGTAGGGGACATAAGGCATGAAACAAGGGTGATGTTTTGGAAACTTTTGGGTGGCTAAAACTTTGAATTTTGGCCAATGTATTTGGACGGTTTGGGGGCTAGGGGGTGATCGAATTTTTGTTGAAGGTTTTGGTAAGGTTGGTAGCTAGTTGGTCATTTATGTTTTTCTCAAAAGTATTTTTCTCCCCATTTTCTCTCTCCTTAGCCGAATGCAATTGGTGCATTGTGAGCATTTTGTTTTCTTCTTTTGGTCATTGTTTTTGACCATTTGGTCTCAATCTTTACCTAACCTCTCAAGTTCTTCCTCTCTAGTGCCGAAATCATATAAGCACAAAGGCCATTGTTCTTTTCTTTCTTTTCTACTCTTTGGACTGAATGCCCTCTTGTCCCAAACCCCTCCCTTTGTTCTTTTTCATCCTTGAAAAATCGAAACACATTTTCTCTCTTCTATTTTTCTCCATGGCCGAATGTTGCTAGCCTTATTTCCATCAAAATTTTCTTTTTGAGACCCTCCTCCTCACATATTTTCTCTTGTTAATCATTCTTTCAACTTTCATTCAAATCAAGTGGTAAGAACCCTTTTCATTTCTTTATTTTCTTATTTGTGTTTAGTCGAATATACATATTAGTTTGGAGGGCCTTTTGGTGAAAATAGCATCTTCTTCTTAGATAATCTTTTCGTCTTTATAGTGATAAAGTGAAGGCCGAAACTTCGGAGTATTAGTAATCATCGAGAATCACTAAGATTCGGTTCAAAGTGTTAAGGGACGTTATCGCTCGATTTTCATTCCATGACATAAAGATATTTTTGTAGTAAGCCGATTTCACCCTTAAAATCTATAGATTTAATTTTGAAATATTAGTTGGACTAATATTCTTTAATCAATGGAGGCAAACAAGATAGGTTCAAAAAGAGTGGTGAATAGTGTTCTAAAGAGGGGCGGACTAGCTAATCCCTCAAGATTCAAGCGAAGGGCTATTTCGGTGTCCGGGATTTTCCACCGGTTGTGGATGACCCTCATCCGAGGAGAATCGACTATTCAAAGTTGTTCGTAGTTCGGAGCCTTTAGTTATTGGGATTTTCCATTGGGTTGTGAACCGTCAGCCGGAAAAGCCCGACAAATAGTTGTTGTTCAAGATTCCGAGGGTAAAGATCTAGATCGTTTATCTTTAGTATAGATTTATAATAAGTATTAGTGTTCTAATTAAGCGTGACATTTATTTAGGTATCGACGAGCGGAAAGTATAGTTCTCATTTGTAATCGGTGTGTAATTTCACACTTATCTCATGGGTTAGATGTTATATCGTAAGCATTAGAATAAAAATCGTAAAGTTGGTAAAATCGAAAAATACAGTATATTAACACTTTTTGTGTAAGTGCATGAAATCGGTATTAAAGTCGTGGAAATTACAGAATCGCCCTCAATGGGCTAATTTGATAAAAAGTAATTTTTGGGCCTCATGTGCTTAATGGGCCAAATTGCTAGATTGATTAATGGGCCAAATTGCTAGATCGCTTAATGGGCCAAATTGCTAGATCGCTTAATGGGCCAAATTGCTAGATCGCTTAATGGGCCAAATTGCTAGATCGCTTAATGGGCCAATTTGCTAGATTGATTAATGGGCCAAATTTGCTAGATTGATTAATGGGCCAAATTGCTAGATTGATTAATGGGTCGAATTGCTAAATTGCTTAAGGAGTCGATTTGATAAATTACCATATGGGCCAAATTGAGAAATGGGCCAACTAGTAGTATGGGCCTTATGTTGAAATTATCATATGTAAATTTTTAAGCTTTGTTTATGTATACATGATGGCATGGGTTGGGATTAAATTGAAGAGAAGTTCTGGTGGTTCTACCACATCTAGTTCGGTGGCTCTGCCACAAAATCTAGTTCGGTGGCTCTGCCACAAAATCTAGTTCGAGTGGCTCACCCACAAACATTTTAAATGGCTTTATGCTGCGATCGGTGTGTTTGGCGAGGTGGGTTGACTTGATCCCCACAGTGTCTTTGGTTGAGTGCGGGTGGTGTGTAGCGGATGGAAATTTAGGCTTGGTTGGGAATTACATATCACGTGCATTTTATGATTGCTATATTGTTATATTTGTATATGGGCTCAAGCCCAATTAAATGCTTATATGGTTTTGGCCCAGTGGACACAATAAGTGGGTTACACACTGAGTTTTAAGTAACTCACCCCGTTTTCTTACCCTTCTCAGGTAATGATAATTGATGGAGGCTTGGGCCGGGAATGACTTCGTGGAGGCCATACTTCAAACGATGGTTTTTATGAATTTTAAACTACTCTTTAGTATTATTACTTAATCATTATTTTGGCGATGTAATAAGGCCTCTAGTATTGTTTTTTTTTATGGATTTTATTTTGTGGATGGATTTTAATATGTTTTAGATACTTAAAGTGAACTATTTTAAGTTTATAAATGTTTTCTTTAAATTACGTATAAAAAGGGGTTTCTTAAATATCACTATCTCGTAAAACTTTCGGTGAAAACTCTTTTATAAATTTCGTTTCCAAAGTCCTTTTGAACTTTTTTTAATTTATTTAAAAATTTAACTAATTAATTCTCTGAGATCAAATTATAAACTCTTATGATCTAAAATCATAGATTTTAAATTAACCTCAATTTTTGATAAAACTCCATCTCCAAAATAGTTTTTGAAGACCTATTTTCTTTAAATCATTAGATGACTAAATGTATATTCGATTTGTGTAGCTTACCAAGTCTGGTCCTAACGCATAGACCGGGTTTGGGGTGTTACATTTTATGGTATTAGAAGCGGTTTCAAAACTCATTTGTGGTTTGGGTTCAACAATAATTTTTGTTTAAAAGCTGTTTAAATTTCTAGATTCTATGTTCTAAAGGTAGTATGGCATCACGAGCATCAGACACCAAGTCAAGTAAGTATATGTATATTGAATGTTTATTATTGTGATATGATCATAGGAACACTCTAGAACTTCTAGTTTTAGGTGTTGAAAATGGTAGAGATCGAGACTATATGATGTAATTGCGAAAACAACTCTATCTTTTATATATCATAAAATATCGTTAATAAACACTGAAATAATACTACGATTCATAAAACTTGTGTCGATTTAAGCGAAATAGTCGGTATGAGCACTAGAAGACGTGGGCGGGGGCGCGATAGGCGTGGCGTGGTAGAGGACGAGTGCTGGGGTTGCGTCGAAGCGGCCATGGGTCATATGCCGAGAAATGGGCGCTTTGCGTCACCCGGAGTGAGGCCGGATCACATGACCATACGAGAGAGAACAATGCTTTGACTCAAGCAATGTTGCGAGTTCTAGAAAGATTCTTTGGGACTAGAACTTGGCGAAAGAACTCGTGGATCAATATCGAAACGACTTAAATAAAGTGGTGTCGAGGTTTTTAGAGTGTCTCGGTGTGGTTCCGAATGTTGCGAAATATTGGCTCGAGGTCAGTAGAGCGGATTATGGATGATCCGAGTCCACCGTCAAGCGTAAACGAGAAGAGCGGTGTCCTTGCTAAGGATGAAGCGTATCAATGGTGGCTTACTGGTTCGAAGGCGCACCGAAGCTGCAGATTGTTACTTGGGATTTCTTGAGCCGCTTTCCAAGGGAAGTATGTAGGGACAAGTTATATGGATGCCCGGAGGAAGGAATTCCCGAATGCGGTTCAAGGAAATAAGGCGGTGGCGGCTTATGAGGCGTAATTTGACGCTTGAGTCGTTATGCGGACAATAGTGCCAACGGATCATGAGCGTATGCGCTTTGAAGATGGCCTGAATGATGAGTTGCAGTGCGATAGCCCCAAAACAAGTAAGGACTTTTGCCACGCTTGTGGAGAAAGCCAAGATAGTTTGAAGAGGCTAAGAACTCGGAGAATGCGAGAATCGGGAAAGAGTCGAGGCAAGAGGGACTTTAAGTACTCGGGTTCTTCAATAAGGTTCCAAAGAGGCCTCGAAATGATGAGCCGACTCAAGCTAGAGCACTGTGGGCTACCAATTAGAGTTGAGATCCATCTTGTTGTGGGAAACGACACCCGGGAATCTTTGAAGAAAGCGGTGGTTGTTATAAATGTGGTTCCAAGGATTATCAATATAGGAATTGCCCTCGGCCATTTGCTCTGACTCGAGGGAAGCTCGTAACTTTGATACACGATCGGCTAGAGGGACTCGGCTGACCACCGAGAGGCCGTGGATCAGGTCGTGGTGGTAATGGTGCTGGGCGTGGTCAAGGTGTGCGGGTCGAGGTAATGGCTTTAGAGGTAACGAGCAAGGCAAGGCAGGACGGGGTTGGTCTATGCGATCGAGCATCGTGAAGATGGCGATGCACACGATGTGATAAGCTGATGCGTTCTTCATCTTTGATGTACTTATTCTTGCTTTGATAGATATCGGGTCTACCCACTCGTATGTTGCTAGTGCCATAGCTGAAACCTGAACATTAGATTTGAGATTACCGATAGAGAGATGGCGGTAATTAGTCCTTTAGGATAGTCCGTGTCGTGAATAAATTGTATAGAGACATGCCTTTGGAAATTCAAAGAGAGATATTTTTAGTGGATTTGATGGAATTGCCTTTTAGTGAGTTCGATCTTATTTTAGGTATGGATTGGCTGGTGAAGCACCGGGCGCAATTGGATTGTTCTGAAAAGCGGATGTCAATCAGGACTTGGGTTGATAAGGAAGTAGTAATGATAGGCGAACGAAGGAACTTTTTGGCAAATGTGGTATCTGCTTTAAAGGCAGAAAAGTTGGTGCGAAAAGGGTATAGAGCGTTCCTAGCCTTCATTAGTGCCTTGGATGCCAAGGAATTATCGGTGGAAGGTGTGAGAATGGTGAAAGAATTTCGGATGTCTTTCAGAAGAACTTCCGGTCTACCTCCGATCGTAAAGTAGAATTTGGCATTGGTATTTGCCGAATGGCTCGGTGTCCATTACTCCTTATAGAATGGCACCGAAGGAGTTAGCGGAGCTTAAAGCTCAAATTCAAGAATTGTTGGATCGGGGATTTATTTGACCGAGTGTGTCTCCGTGGGGCGCACCGATTTTGTTCATCAAGAAGAAGGATGGGTCGATGTGTATGTGCCTTGATTATAGGCGATTGAATAAATTGACGATCAAGAATAGGTATCCATTCTTTGAGAATCGACGATCTGTTTGATCAATTGAGAGGAGCTTGATTTTTCTCCAAGATTGATCACGAGATCGGGTTATCACCAACTCAAGGTTAAGGAGGTGGATATTCATAAGAGCGACATTCGAACTCGTTATGGACATTATGAGTTTTGGTGATGCCGTTTGGTTTGACCAATGCACCAGTGCATTTATGGACATGATGAACCGAGTCTTTCAACCCTATCTAGACCGGTTCGTGGTGGTGTTCATAGATGATATCTTGGTAAATTCGAGGAATGAAGAAGAGCATGACTCACATTTGCGCCTGATGTGCAAATCTTTGCGAAACAAACAACTTTATGCCAAATTCGATAAATGCGAATTTTGGTTGAGGAAGTGACTTTCTTGGGTCATGTGGTGTCGGTAGAAGGAATAAGAGTTGATCCTCGGAAGGTAGAGGTTATGTTGGATTGGAAACCACCAAGTCGATGTGGTGAGATTGAGTTTCTTAGGTTTGGCTGGTTTACTATAGGCGCTTTGTTGAGGGGTTTTCGTTGATTCTTGCACCCCTAACTAAGTCACATTGCAAAAGAATGCCGTATGTGTGGACCGATAAACAACAAGAGAGTTTCGGAAATGAAGAAGATTTTGTGGAAGCGCCAAATACTAATTCAACTGAGGCGGAAAAGAGTTTATCATTTCTTGTGCGCGTCACACACGGGTTTAGGATGCGTCTTGATGCAAGGTGGAAAAGTGGTGGCTTATGCTTCTCAAATCGATTAAGGCCGTCTGAAGCTAACTATCCTACTCATGACTTGGAGTTAGGCTGCGGTAGTGTTTGCTTTAAAGATTTGGAGGTACTATCTCTCTTTGTGAGAAGTCTATCATTTATCTGAGACCATAAGAGTCTTAAGTACCTCCTTACCCAAAAGGAGTTGAACTTGAGACAACGGAGATGGGTGGAGCTGTTAAAGGATTATGACCTCTCAATCGAGTATCATCCTTGAAAGGCTAACATGGTGGCAGACGCGTTGAGTCGTAAGGTAGTATCAGAATTAAGAGCAATTTTTCCTCATCTCAGTTTGTATGAAGATGGCAGTCTGCTAGCGGAACTTCAGGTGAAGCCTTTGTGGTTGGAACAGATCAAGGAAAAGCAGTTATCAGATAAAAAGTTGGGTCCGTTAATACAACAAGTTGAAAGTGGCGTAATAGGGGACTTTGGAATGAACAACGATGGAGTGCTGTGTTTTCGTAGAAGAGTTTGTATGCCCATGGATTCGGATTTGAGACAAATGATTTTGCGTGAGCCGCATAGTAGCCCTTATGCTATGCACTCTAGAGGAAATAAGATGTATCGAGACCTACGAGAGCAGTATTGGTGGCCAAGGTTAAAGCGAGAGGTTACTAATTTTGTAGGTAAGTGCTTGACTTGTCAACAAGTGAAGGCGGAACATCAATTACCGTCGGGCTTATTGCAACCGGTAAAGATTCCTCTATGGAAATGGGAGCGGATAACGATGGACTTTGTTAGTGGGTTACCCTTAACACCTACTAAAAAGGATTTCGTTTGGGTGGTAGTAGATCGATTGACAAAGACTGCTCATTTTCTACCAATTCGCACGGATTACTCGCTGCAGAAGTTGGCTAAGCTGTATGTATCTGAGATCGTGAGGTTGCATGGGGTACTAGTGTCTATCATATCGGACAGAGACCTTAGGTTTACATCATGGTTTTGGAAATCTTTGCATGAGGCTTTGGGAACAAAGTTAAACTTGATCTGACTTTTCATCCTCGGTCGGATGGTCAATCGAAAAAGAGTAATTCAGATTTTGGAAGACATGTTACGGGGTTGTGTGATCGACTTGAGAGGTAGTTGGGAGGATTTTTACGCCGTTGGCGAATTCGCGATATAATAACGATTACCAATCCGGTTATCCGGATGGCACCTATGAAGCATTATATGGTCGTAAGTATCGTACCCCTACTTATTGGGTGAATTGGGGAACGAAAGTTGTTGGGTCTGAATTGATATCCGAGATGGAAGAAAGGTAAAGGTGATTTGAGCACGGTTAAAGGAAGCTTCGGATAGAAAAAAGTCGTATCCAGATCTGAAGTGCAAGAATATTGAGTTTGCGGTGGAAGATCAGGTTTTTCTGAAAGTCTCACCTTGGAAGAAAATATTCGGTTTGGAAGGAAGGGCAAGTTGAGCCCTAGGTTCATTGGACCCATCTTGTGTGTTGAAGCGTGTAGGACCAGGTGGCCTATCGGCAGAATTACCTCGAGTTGAGTCAGATTCATAGTGTTTTCCATGTTTCTATCCTGAGGCATTATAGATCGTATCCGTCTCACATAGTACCGGTAGAAGAAGTTGAGTTAAGGCCAGACTTGTCTTTCGAGGAGGAACCAGTGAAAATCTTAGACCGTGATGTTAAGGTGCTAAGAAAGAAGACTGTACCGTTGGTTAAGGTTCTATGGTGTAATCACGGAGTGGAGGAAGCTACGTGGGAGCCTGAGGAAGCAATTCGACAACAATATCCTCACCTTTTTTAACTAGGTAAATTTCGAGGACGAAATTTTCTTTAAGGGGGTACAATTGTAACATCCTAAAAATTGAGTATCGATATGTTGCATGTTTTTGGTGCTTAGCTTGTGAATGATTCAATTTGTGTGTTTAATATAGTGCGGAGAAGGCTGGGATTTATTCGAATCGGAATAAATTTTAGTAATGAGTACTTTATTGAAGTGGAACAAGTGACCACACGATGTTTAAGGAAATTAAGTGAAAAAACTAGCATATGATGAGCTAGTAGTAAAGTGGAGTGCGCATCATAAGTGTTCCTTGAGGAAGAGGTTCAAATTCCTAGTATGCATCTTGTGAACATTTATTTTGCTCTTTCCTAGCAAGTGTCGGCCAAGAATCAAATTTTGAGTACGTTAGACTTTTATTTTTATGGTAAGGTGGCTAAGAGAAAAGGCAAGTGCAAACTTAAGGTAGGGAATCATGAGAATATGGCATGTAGGGGACATAAGGCATGAAACAAGGGTGATGTTTTGGAAACTTTTGGGTGGCTAAAACTTTGACTTTTGGCCAATGTATTTGGGCGGTTTTGGGGGCTAGGGGTGACCGAATTTTTGTTGAAGGTTTTGGTAAGGTTGGTAGCTAGTTGGTCATTTTCATTTGGTCATTTTGTGTTTTTCTCAAAAGTATTTTTCTCTCCATTTTTCTCTCCTTAGCCAAATGCAATTGGTGCATTGTGAGCATTTTTGTTTTCTTCTTTTGGTCATTGTTTTTGACCATTTGATCTCAATCTTTACCTAACCTCTCAAGTTCTTCCTCTCTAGTGCCGAAATCATCTAAGCACAAAGGCCATTGTTCTTTTCTTTCTTTTCTACTCTTTGGCCGAATGCCCTCTTGTCCCAAACCCCTCCCTTTGTTCTTTTTCATCCTTGAAAAATTGAAACACATTTTCTCTCTTCTATTTTTCTCCATGGCCGAATGTTGCTAGCATTATTTCCATCAAAATTTTCTTTTTAGCCGAACCCTCCTCCTCACATATTTTCTCTTGTTAATCATTCTTTCAACTTTAGTTCAAATCAAGTGGTAAGAACCCTTTTCATTTCTTTATTTTCTTATTTGTCTTTAGCCGAATATACATATTAGTTTGGAGGGTCTTTTCACCGAAAATAGCATCTTCTTCTTAGACAATCTTTTCATCTTTATAGTGATAAAGTGAAGGCCGAAACTCAGAGTATTCGTAATCATCGAGAATCGCTAAGATTCGGTTCAAAGTGTTAAGGGACGTTATCGCTCGATTTTCATTCCACGAATGCAAAGATATTTTTGTGGTAAGCGATTTCACCCTTAAAATCTATAGATTTAATTTTCAAAATATTAGTTGGACTAATATTCTTTAATCAATGGAGGCAAACAAGATAGGTTCGAAAAGAGTGGTGAATAGTGTTCTAAAGAGAGGCAAACTCGCTAATCCCTCAAGATTTAAGTGAAGGGTTGTTTCGGCAATCCGGGATTTTCCACCGGGTTGTGGACGACCCTCATCCGAGGAGAATCGACTATTCGAAGTTGTTAGTAGTTCGGAGCCTTTAGGCTCGGGATTTTCTATTGGGTTGTGAACCGTCAGCCGAGGAAAACCGACAAATAGTTGTTGTTCAAGACTCAGGGTAAAGATCTAGATCGCTTATATTTAGTATAGATTTATAATAAGTATTAGTGTTCTAATCAAGCGTGACATTTATTTAGGTATCGACGAGCGGGAAAGTATAGTTCTCACCGTGTCGGTGTGTAATTTCACACTTATCTCATGGGTTAGATGTTATATCATAAGCATTAGAATAAAAATCGTAAAGTTGGTAAAATCGGAAAATACAGTATATTAACACTTTTTGTGTAAGTGCATAAAATCGATATTAAAGTCGTGGAAATTACGGAATCGCCTCGATGGGCTAATTTGATAAAAAGTAATTTTGGGCCTCATGTGCTTAATGGGCCAAATTGCTAGATTGATTAATGGGCCAAATTGCTAGATCGCTTAATGGGCCAAATTGCTAGATCGCTTAATGGGCCAAATTGCTAGATCGCTTAATGGGCCAATTTGCTAGATTGATTAATGGGCCAAATTTGCTAGATTGATTAATGGGCCAAATTGCTAGATTGATTAATGGGTCGAATTGCTAAATTGCTTCAGGAGCCGATTTGATAAATTACCATATGGGCCAAATTGAGAAATGGGCCAACTTGTAGTATGAGCCTTATGTTGAAATTATCATATGTAAATTTTTAAGCTTTGTTTATGTATACATGATTGCATGGGTTGGGATTAAATTGAAGAGAAGTTTTGGTGGTTCTACCATAATCTAGTTCGGGTGGCTCTGCCACAAAATCTAGTTAGGGTGGCTCTGCCACAAAATTTAGTTCGGGTGGCTTAGCCACAAACATTTTAAATTGCTTTATGCCTGCGATCGGTGTGTTTGTGGGGTGGGTTGACTTGATCCCCACAGGTGTCTTTGGTTGAATGCGGGTGGTGTGTAGCGGATGGAAATTTAGGCTTGGTTGGGAATTGCATATCACGTGCATTTTATGATTGCTATATTGTTATATTTGTATGTGGGCTCAAGCCTATTTAAATGCTTATATGGTTTTGGCCCAGTGGACACGGTAAGTGGGTTACACACTGAGTTCTAAGTAACTCACCCCGTTTTCTTACCCTTCTCAGGTAATGATAATTGATGGAGGCTTGGGCCGGGAATGACTTCGTGGAGGCCATACTTCAAACGATGGTTTTTATGAATTTTAAACTACTCTTTTGTATTATTACTTAATTATTATTTTGGCGATGTAATAAGGCCTCTAGTATTGTTTTTTTTTTTATGGATTTTATTTCGTGGATGGATTTTAATATGTTTTAGATACTTAAAATGGACTATTTTAAGTTTATAAATGTTTTCTTTAAATTACGTATAAAAAGGGGTTTCTTAAATATCACTATCTCGTAAAACTTTCGGTGAAAACTCTTTTATAAATTTCGTTTCCAAAGTCCTTTTGAACTTTTTTTTTAAATTTATTTAAAAATTTAACTAATTAATTCTCTGAGATCAAATTATAAACTCTTATGATCTAAAATAATAGATTTTAAATTAACCTCAGTTTTTGATAAAACTCCATCTCCAAAATAGTTTTTGAAGACCTGTTTTCTTTAAATCATTAGATGACTAGATGTATATTCGATTTGTGTAGCATACCAAGTCTGGTCCTAACGCATAGACCGGGTTTGGGGTGTTACATTTTATTGTATCAGAGCCAAGTTTCAAAACTCGGCTGTGGTTTGGGTTCTACAATAATTTTGTTTAAAATTTCTTGAATTTCTAGAATTTATGTTCTAAAGGTAGTATGGCACCACGAGCATCCCAGCACCAAGTCAAGTAAGTATTTGTATATTGAATGTTTATTGTTGTGATATGATCATAGGAACACTCTAGAACTTCTAGTTTTAGGCGTTGAAACTGTAGAGATTGAGACTATAGGATGTGATTGCGAAAACAACTCTATATCTTATATCTCATAAAATATCGTTAATAAACACTGAAATAGTTTTCGATTCATAAAACTTGTAATCGATTTAACCGAAATAGTCGGCATGAGCACTAGAGGGCGTGGACGGGGGGCCAGCGGTAGGCGTGGCCGTGGTAGAGGGGCGAGTACTAGGGTTGCGTCACGAAGCGCGGTCATATGCTTAAATGGGCGCTTTCGTCACCGGGAGTGAGACCGGATCACATGACCATATGAGAGAGACAATGCTTTGACTCAAGCAATGTTGCGAGTTATAGAAAGGGTTCTTGGGACTAGAAGCGGGCGGCGGCTCGTGGATCAATATCGGAACGACTTAAATCAAGTGGTGGGTGTCTCCGTGTGCTCCGAATGTTGCGAATATTGGCTCGAGGTCAGAGCGGATTATGGATGATCCGGAGTGCACCGTTGAACAAAAACTGAGAGGAGCGGTGTCCTTGCTAAGGGATGAAGCGTATCAATGGTGGCTTACGGTTTGAGAAGGCACTGAGGCTGCAGTTGTTACTTGGGATTTCTTCAGAGCTACTTTCCAGGGGAAGTATGTAGGGACAAGTTATGTGGATGCCCGGAGGAAGGAATTCCTGAATCTGGTTCAAGGAAATAAGACGGTGGCAGCTTATGAGGTAGAATTTCTATGCTTGAGTCGTTATGCCCGGACAATAGTGGCAACGGATCATGAGCGCTGTGTACGCTTTGAAGATGGGCTGAATGATGAGTTGCGAGTACTGATAGCCCCACAACAAGTAAGGGCTTTTGCCACGCTTGTGGAGAAAACCAAGATAGCTGAAGAGGCTAAGAACTCAGAACGCCAGAACCAGGAAAGAGTCAGAGGAAAGAGGGACTTTAAGTACTCGGGTTCTTCAATAAGGTTCCAAAAGAGGCCTCGAAATGATGAGCCACTCAAGCTAGAGCACTGTGGCTACCAATCGTCGAGGCGAGATCTTGATCGTGGGAAACGACACCCCAAGGAATCTTGGAAGAAAAGCGGTGGTTGTTATAAATGTGGTTCCAAGGATCATCAATATAGGAATTGCCCTCGACGGTTTGCTCGACTCGGGAAGCTCGTAACTTTGATGCATAGCCGCTAGAGGCACTTAGCGACCACCGAGAGGCCGTGGATCGGTCGTGGTGGTAATAGTCTTGGGCGTGGTCAAGGTGCACCGAGTCAAGGTAATGGCTTTAGAGGTAACGCGAGGCAAGACAGTGGGGTTGGTCTATGCGGTCGAGCGTCGTGAAGATGGCGATGCACTGATGTGATAAGCGATGCGTTCTTCATCTTTGATGTACCATTCTTTGCTTTGATAGATATCGGGTCTACCCACTCGTATGTTACTAGTGCCATAGCTGGAAACCACGAACATTAGATTTGAGATTACCGATAGAGATGACGGTAATTAGTCCTTTAGGGCGATCCATAATCGTGAATAAATTGTATAGAGACGTGCCTTTGGAAATTCAAAGAGAGATATTTTTAGCGGATTTGATGGAATTGCCTTTCGGCGAGTTCGATCTTATTTTGGGCATGGATTGGTTGGTGAAGCACCGGGCGCAATTGGATTGTCTTTGAAAGCGGATGTCAATCAGGACTTGGGTTGATAAGGAAGTAGTAATGATAGGCGAACGAAGGAACTTTTTGGCAAATGTGGTATCTGCTTTAAAGGCAGAAAAGTTGGTGCGAAAAGGGTATAGAGCGTTCCTAGCCTTCATTAGTGCCTTGGATGCCAAGGAATTATCGGTGGAAGGTGTGAGAAAGTTGAAAGAATCTCCATATGTCTTTCCCAAAGAACTTACGGTCTACCTCCGGATCGGAAGTAGAATTTGGCATTGAGCTGTTGCCTAGAACGGCTCTGGTGTCCATTGCTCCTTATAGAATGGTGCCGAAGGAGTTAGCGGAGCTTAAATCTCAAATTTAAGAATTGTTGGATCGGGGATTTATTCAACCGAGTGTGTCTCCGTGGGGAGCACCGGTTTTCTTCGTCAATCAGAAGGATGGGTCGAGCGTATGTGCATTGATTATAGGCGGTTGAATAAATTGGCGATCAAGAATAGGTATCCATTACCAGAATCGATGATCTATTTGATCACTTGAGAGGAGCTTCAGTTTTCTCAAAGATTGATCTGAGATCGGGTTATCGCCAACTCAAGGTTAAGGAGGCGGATATTCATAAGACGACATTCCGAACTCGTTATAGACATTATGAGTTTTTGGTGATGCCGTTTGGTTTGACCAATGCACCAGCTGGATTTATGGACATGATGAACCGAGTCTTTCAACCCTATCTAGACTAGTTCGTGGTGGTGTTCATAGATGATATCTTGGTATATTTGAGGAATGAAGAAGAGCATGACTCATATTTGCGCACGATATTGCAAATCTGCGAGACAAAAAACTTTATGCCAAATTCAGTAAATGCAAATTTTGGTTGAGGAAGTGACTTTCTTGGTTCATGTGGTGTCAGTAGAAGGAATAAGAGTTGATCCTCGGAAGGTAGAGTCTGTGTTGGATTGGAAACCACCAAGTCGATGGGTGAGATTGAGTTTCTTGGGTTTGGTGGTTACTATAGGCGCTTTGTTGAGGGTTTTCATTGATTCTTTGCACCCCTAACTAAGGCACATTGCGAAAAGGAGTACCGTATGTGTGGACCGATAAACAACAAGAGAGTTTCGAGAAACTGAAGAAGATTTTGTCGGAAGTGCCAGTACTGATTCAACCTGAGGCAGGAAAAGAGTTTATTGTTTACTGTGACGCGTCACACACGGGTTTAGGATGTGTCTTTGATGCAAGGTGGAAAAGCGGTGGCTTATGCTTCTCGTCGATTAAGGCCGCACGGTTAACTATCCTACTCATGACTTGGAGTTGGCTGCGGTAGTGTTTGCTTTAAAGATTTAGAGGCACTATCTCTACGGTGAGAAGTCTATCATTTATACTGAGACCATAAGAGTCTTAAGTACCTCCTTACCCAAAAGGAGTTGAACTTGAGACAACGGAGATGGGTAGAGTCATTAAAGGATTATGACCTCTTAATCGAGTATCATCCTGGAAAGGCTAACGTGGTGGCGAGGGCCAGCGTTGAGTCGTAAGGTAGTGCTCGAAATTAAGAGCAATGTTTGCTCATCTCGGTTTGTATGAAGATGGCGATGCGCTAGCGGAATTTCAGTGAAGCCTTTGTGGTTGGAACAGATCAAGGAAAAGCGCTATCGGATAAAAGTTGGGTCCATTAATACAACAAGTTGAAAGTGGCGTAATAGGGGACTTTGGAATGAACAAGGATGGAGTCTTTGTGTTTTAGTAGAAGAGTTTGTATGCCCATGGATTGGATTTGAGACAAATGATTTTGCGTGAGGCGCATAGTAGCCCTTATGCTATGCACCCTAGAGGAAATAAGATGTATCGAGACCTACGAGAGCAGTATTGGTGGCCAAGGTTAAAGCGGGAGGTTACTGTTTTTTTGGGTAAGTGCTTGACTTGTCAACAAGTGAAGGCGGAACATCAATTACCGTCGGGCTTATTGCAACCGGTAAAGATTCCTCTATGGAAATGGGAGCGGATAACGATGGACTTTGTTAGTGGGTTACCCTTAACACCTACTAAAAAGGATTCCGTTTGGGTGGTAGTAGATCGATGGACGAAGACTGCTCATTTTCTACCAATTCGCACGGATTACTCATTTGCAGAGTTGGCTAAGCTGTATGTATCTGAGATCGTGAGGTTGCATGGGGTACCAAAGGTGTCTATCATATCGGACAGGACCCTAGGTTTACATCACGATTTTGGAAAGCTTTGCATGAGGCTTTGGGAACAAAGTTAAACTTGATCGACTTTTCATCCTCGATCGGATGGTCAATCGAGAAAGAGTAATTCGATTTTTGGAAGACATGTTACGGGGGTTGTGTGATCGACTTGAGAGGTAGTTGGGAGGATTTTCTACCGTTGGCAGAATTTGCATATAATAACAGTTACCAATCCAGTATCCAGATGGCACCCTATGAAGTGTTATATGGTCATAAGTGTCGTACCCCTACTTGTTGGACTGAATTGGGGGAACGACAGTTGTTGGGTCCTTAATTGATATCTGAGATGGAAGAAAAGGTAAAGGTGATTCGAGCACGGTTAAAGGAAGCTTCGGATAGACAAAATTCGTATGCAGATCTAAAGCGCAAGAAAATTGAGTTTGCGGTGGGAGATCAGGTTTTTCTGAAAGTCTCACCTTGGAAGAAAATTTTCAGGTTTGGAAGGAAGGGCAAGTTGAGCCCTAGGTTCATTGGACCATACCGTGTGTTGAAGCGTGTAGGACCAGTGGCCTATCAGCTTGACTTACCTCCGGAGTTGAGTCAGATTCATAGTGTTTTCCATGTTTCTATGCTGAGGCGTTATAGATCGGATCCGTCTCACATAGTACTAGTAGAAGAAGTGGAGTTAAGGCCAGACTTGTCTTTCGAGGAGGAACCAGTGAAAATCTTAGACCGTGATGTTAAGGTGTTAAGAAAGAAGACTCTATTGCGTAATCACGGAGCGGAGGAAGCTATGTGGGAGCTTGAGGATGCAATTCGACAACAATATCCTCACCTCTTTTAACCAGGTAAATTTCGAGGATGAAATTTTCTTTAAGGGGGTAGAATTGTAACATCCTAAAAATTGAGTATCGATAAGTTGCATATTTTTGGTGCTTAGCTTGTGAATGATTCAATTTGTGTGTTTAATATAGTTTGGAGAAGGCTCGGGATTTATTCGGAATTAGAATAAATTTTAGTAATGAGTACTTTATTGAAGTGGAACAAGTGACCCTGATGTTTAAGGAAATTAAGTGACAAAAACTAGCATAAGATGAGCTAGTAGTAAAGTGGAGTTGGCGTCATAAGTGTTGCTTGAGGGAAGAGGTTCGATTTCCCTAGTATGCATCTTGTGAACATTTATTTTGCTCTTTCCTAGCAAGTGTCTGCCAAGCATCATATTTTGGTAAGTTAGACTTTTATTTTTATGGTAAGGTGGCTAAGAGAAAAGGCAAGTGCAAACTTAAGGTAGGGAATCATGAGAATATGGCATGTAGGGGGGGACATAAGGCATGAAACAAGGGTGATGTTTTGGAAACTTTTGGGTGGCTAAAACTTTGACTTTTGGCCAATGTATTTGGACGGTTTTGGGGGCTAGGGGGTGACCGAATTTTTGTTGAACGTTTTGGTAAGGTTGGTAGCTAGTTGGTCATTTGGCATTTGGTCATTTTGTGTTTTTCTCAAAAGTATTTTTCTCTCCATTTTTCTCTCCTTAGCCGAATGCAATTGGTGCATTGTAAGGCATTTTGTTTTCTTCTTTTGGTCATTGTTTTTTACCATTTGGTCTTAATCTTTACCTAACCTCTCAAGTTCTTCCTCTCTAGTGCCGAAATCATCTAAGCACAAAGGCCATTGTTCTTTTCTTTCTTTTCTACTCTTTGGCCGAATGCCCTCTTGTCCCAAACCCCTCCCTTTGTTCTTTTTCATCCTTGAAAAACCAAAACACATTTCCTCTCTTCTATTTTTCTCCATGGCCGAATGTTGCTAGCATTATTTCCATCAAAATTTTCTTTTTAGCCGAACCCTCCTCCTCACATATTTTCTCTTATTAATCATTCTTTCAACTTTCGTTCAAATCAAGTGGTAAGAACCCTTTTCATTTCTTTATTTTCTTATTTGTCTTTAGCCGAATATACATATTAGTTTGGAGGGTCTTTTGACCGAAAATAGCATCTTCTTCTTAGACAATCTTTTCATCTTTATAGTGATAAAGTGAAGGCCAAAACTCGGAGTATTCGTAATCATCGAGAATCGCTAAGATTCGGTTCAAAGTGTTAAGGGACGTTATCGCTCGATTTTCATTCTGCGAACGCAACTATATTTTTGTGGTAAGCCGATTTTTGACCCTTAAAATCTATAGATTTAATTTCCGAAATATTAGTTAGACTAATATTCTTTAATCAATGGAGGCAAACAAGATAGGTTCGAAAAGAGTGGTGAATAGTGTTCTAAAGAGGGGCGGACTCGCTAATCCCTCAAGATTCAAGTGAAGGGCTGTTTCAGCAATCTGAGATTTTCCACCGGGTTGTGGACGACCCTCATTCGAGGAGAATTGACTATTCGAAGTTGTTCGTAGTTCGGAGCCTTTAGCTGTTCAGGATTTTCCATTGGGTTGTGAACCGTCAACCGAGGAAAATCGACAAATAGTTGTTGTTCAAGATTCCGAGGGTAAAGATCTGGATCGCTTATCTTTAGTATAGATTTATAATATGTATTAGTGTTCTAATCAAGCGTGACATTTATTTAGGTATCGACGAGCGGGAAAGTATAGTTCTCACCGTAATCAGGTGTGTAATTTCACACTTATCTCATGGGTTAGATGTTATATCGTAAGCATTAGAATAAAAATCGTAAAGTTGGTAAAATCAGAAAATACAGTATATTAACACTTTTTGTGTAAGTGCATGAAATCGGTATTAAAGTCATTGAAATTACGAAATCACCCTCAGTGGGCTAATTTGATAAAAACTAATTTTTGGGCCTTATGTGCTTAATGGGCCAAATTGCTAGATTGATTAATGGGCCAAATTGCTAGATCGCTTAATGGGCCAAATTGCTAGATCGCTTAATGGGCCAAATTGCTAGATCGCTTAATGGGCCAAATTTGCTAGATTGATTAATGGCCGAATTGCTAGATTGATTAATTGGTCGAATTGCTAAATTGCTTAAGGAGCCGATTTGATAAATTACCATATGGGCCAAATTGAGAAATGGGCCAACTTGTAGTATGGGCCTTATGTTGAAATTATCATATGTAAATTTTTAAGCTTTGTTTATGTATACATGATTGCATGGGTTGGGATTAAATTGAAGAGAAGTTCTGGTGGTTCTACCACAATCTAGTTCGGGTGGCTCTGCCACAAAATCTAGTTCGGGTGGCTCAGCCACAAACATTTTAAATGGCTTTATGCCTGCGATTGGTGTGTTTGGCGGGGTGGGTTGACTTGATCCCCACAGGTGTGCTGGTTGGTACGGGTGGTGTGTAGCGGATTGAAATTTAGGCTTGGTTGGGAATTGCATATCACGTGCATTTTATGATTGCTATATTGTTATATTTGTATATGGGCTCAAGCCCAATTAAATGCTTATATGGTTTTGGCTCAGTGGACACGATAAGTGGGTTACACACTGAGTTCTAAGTAACTCACCTTGTTTTCTTACCCTTTTCAGGTAATGATAATTGATGGAGGCTTGGGCCGGGAATGACTTCGTGGAGGCCATACTTCAAACGATGGTTTTTATGAATTTTAAACTACTCTTTAGTATTATTACTTAATTATTATTTTGGCGATGTAATAAGGCCTCTAGTATTGTTTTTTTTATGGATTTTATTTCGTCGATGGATTTTAATATGTTTTAGATACTTAAAGTGGGCTATTTTAAGTTTAAAAATGTTTTCTTTAAATTATGTATAAAAAGGGGTTTCTTAAATATCACTATCTCGTAAAACTTTTGGTGAAAACTCTTTCTATAAATTTCGTTTCCAAAGTCCTTTTGAACTTTTTTTTTAATTTATTTAAAAATTTAACTAATTAATTCTATGAGATCAAATTATAAACTCTTATGATCTAAAATCATAGATTTTAAATTAACCTCGATTTTTTATAAAACTCCATCTCCAAAATAGTTTTTGAAGACCTGTTTTCTTTAAATCATTATATGACTAGATGTATATTCGATTTGTGTAGCATACCAAGTCTGGTCCTAACGCATAGACTGGGTTTGGGGTGTTACAGAATTGATTGATTGCCTTAATGGGCCGAACTGATATACTGCTTAATGGGCCGATTTGATATATATTGCTTAGTGGGTCGATCTGATATAATGCTAAATGGGCCAATTTGATACATGGCTTAATGGGCCGATTTGATAAAATCCCCTAATGGGCCGATTTTGTAAAGTGTTAATGGGCCAAATTGTTTGTAATAAATCCCTGAGTATTAATTATCATTGTTATATTTTAAATATCATGATTTACGATGTATGTTGCATTTACATAAGCTGCATGGGATTGGGATATTGATGATCGGGGAAGTGAAATTTGGTAGCACTGCCACAAATTCAGTGACTCACACAATTTGTATGGTGGCTAAGCCGGTATATTCTGTTATTCTGGTGGCTTGTCCACAATTCGAATTTGATATAAATGGCTAAATGCCTATGATTGGTGTGTTGGCGGGGTGAGTTGACAAAAGATCCCCACATGTGTGTTGGATGGTACGAGTGGTGTGTAGCGGATGGATTATTAGGTTGGTTTGGGATTGCATTACATTCATACATTTGCTTCATTCTAAGATTGTTTTGTAAAAGGGCTTAGGCCCAAGATGATTGCTATATGGGCTCCGGCCCAAGAATTTTGTTATATGGGTTCAGGCCCAGTGGATGACGGTAAGGGGATTTCACACTGAGTTCTTGTAACTCACCCCCCCTTTTTCTTAACCCTTGTAGGTAATGCTCTGTGACAAGGACTTGGGGCCATGGATGACTCGGTGGAGGCCATACTTCAGAAATGGTGTTTATTTTGAACTTTAGATTTCTATTTCCGTTCACTTTACTATTTTGGTTTTTATGATGTAATAAGGCCTCTGGAGTATTTATTTTTGCTTTATGTTGACGTACTTTAATTTTGCTTGAATTTTTTTTTTAAAATGGGAATTTTTCTAAAAACTTAAATAAAGATTTTCCAAAGTTGATTAACAAAAGGATTTCATAACAAACTTTTACAAATAATATTAACTCGGATTTTCTTTAAATTTATCAATGACATTTTCAAAAGTCACGGTTTTAAAAGATTACTAGTTCAATTATCGATTTATCAAACAACCTCTCAAAAATACTTGTATTTTATCTACGTTTCCGCAACGTTTTCAAAATGCTTCTGCAACTCTATTTATAAACGTCACATTTTCGTAAATTATTTATTTCAAATATGCTTCCGCAAACGAAAAGGTTTTTAAATATAATTACGTTTTCAAGTAGACATCAATTGCTTAAACGAAAAGGTTTTTAAATATAATTACGTTTTCAAGTAGACATCAATTGCTTAAGTGTTTTGGGTTTTAACAAAGAGGCTGAAATTTTCAAACGAGCTTTTTTTGTGTGACACGCCAGACTCGGGCCTAACTTCTGGGCTGGGTTTGGGGTGTTACATACCCTCAAACTTTGCTCGAACTTTTAGAACGTGATAAGAGTTTCTAACTTATTTTTTCAGTTGTTACTATTGTTCTTAGTTATGTATGAATGTTTAAATTTTAGTTTCCTTCAATTTTTCTGGCCTTTATCTCAATTAATTTCTTACTATATTTTACATGGACAAAACAATCTGCGAGAATAAATCACTCACTGTCGCTTCTATATTAGATTCGGCATGTTTCCAATGTTTTTTTTCATCTACTTCATTTTCGTACATCTTCTATCACAAGTTTCCTAGTGCAATTTCAAATTTAAAGACAGTGCCCTACATGTTTTCATGATAAAGATGAACACAATAAAATGTAATATAATTAATCGAAACTCATTTCTTTACCTTAGAAATATTTTTTCCCAAATATTACAACGTACCAAAAATTAAGAATTAAATGAACGCTATTGGAAGAAAATAATATTCCTTTTCAATGTTTGGAGAAAAGAATCTTTACTAAGGATAACGAACGCCCTCTTTTGTCTCGGGCCGCTATGGAACGGGTATAGGCCTCTCCTATTTGAAGATTGAAATTGTTCTACATCAACCTAGCCATTTTGATTTTGTGGGGTTTGAGTACTCTTTCCACTCGCGCCTTGGATTCCTAATTTGAGTAGCCAATTCGTTCATAACTTTCCCATGACTTGTTTTGTTCTTTTATTCTAGTTTTCTTTTTAGGATTCCTCCTATCTTACTTCTTTTAGTTAGTAGGGAAAAATAACACGAGAGGTCCTTGTACAACAGAGTCAGGACCAATTTAGTCCATGTACTATAAGGGAGAGTGCAAAAAAGGACAATTAACGACGAAATTGACTATTTACGTTAATAAAATATTAGGACACGAGCAATTCAGTCCCTTTCAAATTTAAATAGGGCAATCTAGTCCCTATATTATTCAAATGTGAGGAAAGAGGGATAATTGAATTGGGGGTTAACTCCTCCCGTTTGTAAAAAAAAATTATGTGGTTCAGAGAAAAACAAGATAGATGCAAATGTGAAAAAAAACATCTACACAATATAATCATCAGTTGGTGGAATTTCATCAACTAAAAAACATAAATAATTCAAACAACTTTATATCAAATAATAAAGTTTATAAACATTCAAACATATTTAATTAATAGTTTTTAGTAATTTTGCAATGTCACTAACCCCGAATTTCTACAGAAAATATACTTTACAAATTTTAAATAAAGAATTTTGTACTACTTGGCCAACTGACCCAAGTGTCAAATCCACTAGGTAGGTGGCTTACCTATTGGGCTTTTATAGTATACAAGGTGAAATATGGCACTTGGGCGGTACTTGTTCTTCCCTAATTGGTTTCGAACTTTCAATATAAAAAAAGGACATAAATATTCAAAAAAATAATATAAACTATCCCTATAGGGTTTGGACTTTAAGTTATAACGATTTGATTTTCTATGCATTTCATTACACTGAAAACAAAAAAAGGTCTTGCTTAGTCTAGGTAGTTGATGTCATCTTCGTTAAGATGCATTTTCTAAAAGCCCGGAGTAACATTCTCAAAACCAACAATTCATTGTCTTATACAAACCCTGTGGTCTATCTTTTCTGTAAAACAAAGAAAAAGAGAATAAATTCTATTGAAATCCATATACGATAGAATTGATTTAAAATATATATTACTTTCAATTATCGAGTATATTAAAATAACTCAGAAAGTTCTTTTATGTACAAAAATATTTTAAGATACGATAGAGTTTATGAAAATTCACAAAAGAGATTTAGGATTTTTGAGCGAAAGTAGATAGGTCCTCTCCAGAAAATTTTGGAAGAAACTAATGTGGGAAAATTTTTCTAAAAAGCTACTACCATCGACACAGAATTTCTAACATTTCAAGAGTAATGATAGGTTTAATTATTGCAATAATATAATTCCCGCAGACTTCCATAACATGCAATATTTACTTGTTGAAATATTATTAAAAATACAATTTTCCTTGTAACAAAACCCACATTCCTCTTCCATTAACAATTTGGACAACAAGACATAAAAGCTAAAGCAACAATACAAGCCTTTAATTTGGAATTTGAATGGTAGATGGCCCAAAAGTGGTTTTAAAAAGAAATTTTCATGCCAACTAACGAGTTGGAATCATTATCTCGACCGTAGTTGAAATGGAATAATTTACAGCTGCAAAACTGTAACTTTTAAACAAATGATAATGATGCCTTTACCACGATTAAATTTCCTAACAAATTTTAAATTCATATCTACTTGTAACAAACTTTTAATACACGCATATATATAAACACATGCGTGATTACAATTGCATTACCCTCAGTTCTTCCTGCTCATTCCTACTATTTAGATATCGTGAATATGGATTTGAAATGCATATTCAGCCTAGCAATCCTTGTTTCCCAGATATCGCTTTCGTCGACACAAAATGTGAACGTTGTGATTCAAGGAGCAACATCAATTGCTGAAACAGATGAGAACTTTGTATGCACTACATTGGATTGGTGTCCTATTGAAAAATTCAACTACAATCAATGTCCTTGGGGAAAGGCTGGACTTTTAAATTTGGTAAGAATTTTTTATTTTGTGTCTGAACAATGTCTTTTACATAAAATTTGAATTTTCTTTTATTTCATGTTTTCCGTAGGATTTGAAAAAGAATGGTCTAATAAATGCAATAAAAGGTGAGTTCTACGTATATAATATTACATGTCTCTACCATTAATTCATCCATGGTGGTCCATACCCTAAGAATCAAAAAATAGATTGCAAATATTGCGATTTGAATACTGTTAAAAGCCACCTCATAAGAGTGGTTGTGTGAACGAGTTGGACTAAATTTGGTTCAACGCTGGTAAGAACAATTTCAGACTAATTTTTTAAATTACTTCCAGCATTCAATCCTTTAAGAATCAAAGTTGGTGGGTCGTTGCAAGATCAAGTGGTGTACGGAGTAAGAGGAGTTAAGAATTGCCCCAATTTCATGAAAAATGAAGATAGTTTATTTGGATTCTCTCAAGGCTGCCTTCCCATGGAAAGATGGGACGAACTCAATAAATTTTTCAATCAAACTGGGTTGGTATTTCTATTTATTGCGAAAAAGAGTTAAGTATTCCCTTTTTTTTTCTTAGTAAAGACATTGACTTTATTGATATGACATTTTGAAGAGTAAAGGTTACATTCGGGTTGAATGCGCTTCTCGGAAGAAACTAGTCACAAATCAAAAAGGGTCTTTGGGTTGGCGATTGGAAATCACAAAATGCAAGGGATTTCATGAAGTATAATATTTCCAGGGGATACAAAGTTGATTCTTATGAATTTGGTAACTAAATTTGATTTCCCGAAGCTCTGCACGAGATTAATTTCCATTATATTTTTCGAATTGTATTTTAATCAATTTATCATTTCAGGAAATCAACTTTGCGGAGCTGGGATGGGTGTAAGTGTTGAGGCTGAACAATATGGAAAAGACATAGTAGTACTTAAGAATCTAGTGAAATAATTGTAACACCCCAAACCCGGTCAAAACGTTATGACCAGATCCGGCATGTCACATAAAAGGGTTGTTTAAAAATTGCGCGTTTGTTAAATATTTCGAGTTTAATTATGTATTCGCTTGTTATCCTTTTGTTAACATTTTGGAAAACGGTTATTAAGGGTTTAGGAAAATCCCGTATTAAACATTTAAGAATAATAGGCAGTATCATATTAAAAGCTAAACCAAATAAAATACCAAATTTAAAGTTAATGCGGCCTTATTACAAAATATTAACCCAAGTTAAAAGTAAGTAATATACTAAAGTCCAGAACTACTCGTAGTGTGGCCACCTCCGAGTCCTCCAGTACGTCGAACCACCTGATGAGGATTACCTAAGAAAAATTAAAAAGAGGGGGTGAGTTTACGAAAACTCAGTGTGTAATTCCCCTTACGAACAAAATCTGTAAGAACATGCATCAAAACAATTCGGGCCCAAGCCCATTAAAGTAACGGTGGCAATTGGGCATTAGCCCAAAATAGCCTCGGTTGGGCCTTAACCCAAGTCAAATGTCACATGTCATACATATATATCAGGGCCTAAGCCCATCTTAGTAATATAATCCAGATATGCAATGTGTTAATGCCCATACCAACCCTGCACTCCGTCTCCTGTCCAACCCTACACTCCTGTGGGGATTTAATCGACCCACCCATCCCTACACTCCGTATGTAGCACCGGTTGCGGCACTAACATTATCGGTGCAGCATGGCTGCTTGGTGGCTAAAAAGCCTTCAGTAGCGGTATTACAATTGGCACAAAGCCATCGATGGATCAGATTATATTTGGCACATAGCCATCGACGGCACGGTAATATAATCGGCACACAGCCTTGGGTAAATATGATCGACACAGAGTCATCGATATATAAGTTAGGCACATAGCCACGATAAATACGATTGGCACAAAGCCATAATATCGGCACAAAGCCTTCGGTATTGGCAGAAAGCCCACAATTACGGCACGAAGCCATATTAATGGCACACACCCTCGATAAGATATCTCAGGCAAATGGCTGCTCGGTGGCTAAAAAGCCTGCGGTGGCTATAAAGCCTTCGGTGGATCCACAGTCGTCAAGCGACCATGCGATCCTATTAGCACTTCCTCCGTATTAATAATCCCAACCCCATGCAATATATCGTGTATGTCATGCTCAATCATTACACGTGTATGCAAAATGGAAATGCTCAGCAACAATTATTTAAACATGTAATAAAAGCATATCAGTCATACAACCACAGACAAAATTAGATAACTCATTGTACAAATCGATCATTTACCTACAAGGGCAAATCAGTCATTTTACCCTATAAGGGTATTTCGGTAATTCTACCCTACAGGGGTAGTTCGGTAATTCTACTCATAACCAATCCATGTAAGCAACGCATCTCAAACATAATCAATCATACAATTAACACATACAACGCTAGTACTACCACGAGGGTACAACGATCATTTTGTCGTGCAAGGGTAAAACGATAATTTCACAAATCGGGGGTATTTCGGTAATTTTGCAAACCAGGGGTATTTTGGTAATTTTATAAACCAGGGGTATTTCGATAATTTTGCAAACCGGGGGTATTTCGGTAATTTTGCCAACCAGGGGTATTTCGGTAATTTTGCAAATCGGGGGTATTTCGATAATTTTGTAAACCAGGGGTATTTTGATAATTTTGCAAATAGGGGGTATTTCGATAATTTAACAAACCAGGGGTATTTCGGTAATTTTGCAAATCGGGGGTATTTCGATAATTTCACAAACTAGGGGTATTTTGGTAATTTTACAGACCAGGGGTATTTTGGTAATTTTACAAACCAGGGGTATTTCGGTAATTTAACAAACCAGGGGTATTTCGGTAATTTTACAAACTTGGATATTTCGGTAATTTCGCAAACCATGGGTATTTTGGTAATTTTACAAACCAGGGGTATTTCGGTAATTTCGCACTTGCAATGGCCTTTCCAAAGGCCTAAAGTCACCTCGAGCGACTCAACTACCATTTCCTGTCGTACCGAAATATTGGGCCTGAAACCCGATTTCAGCCCATTCGGGCCTAAACGCTCGTGTGGCCCACCTAACACAAATCTAGCCACGTATATGAGATTCACCTAGTCTAGTTCACTATATACTACACCATCATACATTTTATTCAATTAGGCCCACGAGCCCATTGGGCCCACTTCGGCCCATCGTGGCCCAAGCAGCCTCAACCCACAAGAATACTACTGATGGCCTCAACTATCGCATCGAAGCCCTACACGTGCGTTTGCATGCTCGTGTGGCTACTATTGCCGTGACCGGCACTTCGGCATTTGCCGCTCTACAACTAGAGTAGAGAGAGTTACACACCTGATAGGAATCTGGTGCTAATCGGCGCTCCGACCACTCCTGTGCCCAAACGCCAACCAAGGTATCCTTCCTCCTATCATAGAATGCTCGATATATAGCTAGCTTCTCACCTTTCTTCTTTGTATCTTTCCGATGTGGGATCCTTACGTCACAAGAGGAGTTTAAATCCAACTCAAACTCTTGCCGTCCAATTCGCAAAATAAATACTCCCTTGCTTTTCATGAGATTGAACCTGTGCTCCTTCAATAGTTCAACACGCCACTTGCCACCAAGCCACAAGCTCCTCTTGTGTCTTAAACCATGCGCAACTAAATATAAATCTATAGCCAAATTCTAAAGTCCATTTAAAAAGAAAACCAAAATGCAAGAGCCAAGACTTGAACCTTGGACCTCCTTCCTTCCCTGTGGCGTCACTCCTTTGCCTCTTAAGTGGCGTCACTTTGCCACTACACCACACACTCCACTTGTGTCATTTTTTCCTCATTTTATTCTTAAAGCCTACCTACTAACTCCAAGGGTTTTTTTCACCTAAAACCAAAAATTTCCTAAAGCTCAAGTTTAATCCCGGGACTTCATAGAAGCCCCCTAACCTTCCAAAATCACTCACCTAATAGGTCCAACAAGCCGTTATCTTGTTCTCAAAAATTTTAAACGCTACTACGCCCAAGGCCCATTGGGCCCAATTCTCTTAGGCCCAATTTCGGGATGTTACAAATCTACCCTCCTTAAAAAAAATTTCGTCCTCAAAATTTCCATTCTTGAGGTAGTCGTGTAACAACTACCCCACTACGCTACATTGCGTACTCGATTCTAATATCCCTATCACATTTTAACTAGAATTTGGAACTCCTACACGCACTCAAAACACCTAACCATTAAAGCAGACAGATATCTTTTACGCAACAAATTTCTATATCCAAACATCACATCCAAATAGAAGACATACAAAATAAATACCAAAAATACAGTCATTACAGCACATAACAGAGTATAAGGTCAGGAAACTTACGGATTCGACGCCGGAGACTAGGTGTACCACACTTTCAAAACTCGGTCAATACAATTTCAGAACTTTAAATATTTTCAAGCCTTTTTGAAACAAGACTTTCAGAAATTCAATTTTGAAAACCCAATCCATAGCCAAGTTTTGCAACCTAGGCTCTGATACCATAATTGTAACACCCCAAACTTGGTCAAAACGTTACGACCAGATCCGGCATGTCACATAAAATGGTTGTTTAAAAATTGCGCGTTTGTTAAAAAATTCGAGTTTAATTATGTATTCGCTTGTTATCCTTTTGTTAACATTTTGGAAAACGGTTTTTAAGGGTTTAGGAAAATCCCGTTTTAAACATTTAAGAATAATAGGCAGTATCATATTAAAAGCTAAACCAAATAAAATACCAAATTTAAAGTTAAAGCGGCCTTATTACAAAATATTAACCCAAGTTAAAAGTAAGTAAAATACTAAAGTCCGTAATCGCTCGTAGTGTGGCCACCTCCAGTCCTCGAAGACGAACCGCCTCTTGAAGATTATCTAAGAAAAATTAAAAAGAGGGGGTGAGTTTACGAAAACTCAGTGTATAATTCCCCTTACGAACAAAATCTGTAAGAACATGCATCAAAACAATTCGGGCCCAAGCCCATTAAAGTAACGGTGGCAATTGGGCATTAGCCCAAAATAGCCTCGGTTGGGCCTTAACCCAAGTCAAATGTCACATGTCATACATATAAATCGGGGCCTAAGCCCATCTCAGTAATATAATCCAGATATGCAATGCGTTAATGCCCATACCAACCCTGCACTCTGTCTCCTGTCCAACCCTACACTCCTGTGGGGATTTAATCGACCCACCCATCCCTACACTCCGTATGTAGCATCGGTTGCGGCACTAACATTATCGGTGCAGCATGGCTGCTCGGTGGCTAAAAAGCCTTCAGTAGCGGTATTACAATTGGCACAAAGTCATCAGTGGCTGTATTATATTTAGCACATAGCCATCAGCGATGGTAATATAATTGGCACACAGCCTTGGGTAAATATGATCGACACAGAGTCATCGATATATAAGTTAGGCACATAGCCACGGTAAATACGATTGGCACAAAGCCATAATATCGACACAAAGCCTTCAGTATTGGCACAAAGCCCATAATTACGGCACGAAGCTATATTAATGGCACACAACCCTCAGTAACAGTATCGGTGCAGCATGGCTGCTCGGTGGCTAAAAAGCCTGCGGTGGCTATAAAGCCTTCGGTGGATCCACAATCGTCAAGCGACCATGCGATCCTATTAGCACTTCCTCCGTATTAATAATCCCAACCCCATGCAATATGTCGTGTATGTCATGCTCAATCATTACACGTGTATGCAAAATGGACATGCTCAGCAACAATTATTTAAACATGTAATAAAAGCATATCAGTCATACAACCACAGACAAATTAGACAACTCATTGCACAAGTCGATCATTTACCTACAAGGGCAAATCAGTCATTTTACCCTATAAGGGTATTTCGGTAATTCCACCCTACAGGGGTAGTTCGGTAATTCTACTCATAACCAATCCATGTAAGCAATGCATCTCAAACATAATCAATCATACAATTAACACATACAACGCTAGTACTACCACGAGGGTACAACGATCATTTTGTCGTGTAGGGGTAAAACAGTAATTTCACAAATCGGGGGTATTTCGATAATTTCGCAAACTAGGGGTATTTCGGTAATTTTATAAACTAGGGGTATTTCGGCAATTTTGCAAACCCGGGGTATTTCGATTTTTTCACGAACCAGGGGTATTTCGGTAATTTTGTAAACCGGAGGTATTTCAGTAATTTCATAAACCAGGGGTATTTTGGTAATTTTACAAACCAGGGGTATTTTGATAATTTTGCAAACCAGGGGTATTTCGATAATTTAACAAACCAGGGGTATTTCGGTAATTTTGCAAACCGGGGGTATTTCGGTAATTTCATAAACCAGGGGTATTTTGGTAATTTTACAAACCAAGGGTATTTCGATAATTTTGCAAACCGGGGGTATTTCAGTAATTTAACAAACCAGGGGTATTTCGGTAATTTTACAAACCGGGGGTATTTCGGTAATTTTGCAAAACCAGGGGTATTTTGGTAATTTTACAAACCAGGGGTATTTCGGAAATTTTGCACCTGCAATGGCCTTTCCAAAGGCCTAATGTCGCCTCGAGCGACTCAACTACCATTTCCGGTCGTACCGGAATATTGGGCCTAAAACCCAATTTCAGCCCATTCGGGCCCAAACGCTCGTGTGGCCCACCTAACATAAATCTAGCCACGTATATGTGATTCACCTAGTCTAGTTCACTATATACTACACCATCATACATTTTATTCAATTAGGCGCACGGGCCCATTGGGCCCACTTCGGCCCATCGTGGCCCAAGTAACCTCAACCCCCAAGAATACTACTGATGGCCTCAACTATTGCGTCGAAGCCCCACACGTGCGTTCACACGCTCGTGTGGCTACTATTTCCGTGACCGGCACTTCGGCATTTGCCGCTCTACAACTAGAGTAGAGAGAGTTACACACCTGATAGGAATCTGGTGCTAATCGGCGCTCCGACCACTCCTGTGCTCAAACGCCAACCAAGGTATCCTTCCTCCTATCATAGAATGCTCTATATATAGCTAGCTTCTCACATTCCTTCTTTGTATCTTTTCGATGTGGGATCCCTTCGTCGGTAGAGTTTAAATCCAACTCAAACTCTTGCCGTCCAATTCGCAAAATAAATACTCCCTTGCTTTTCATGAGATTTGAACCCAAGCTCCCTTTAATAGTTCAACACGCCACTTGCCACCAAGCCACAAGCTCCTCTTGTGTCTTAAACCATGCGCAACTAAATATAAATCTATAGCCAAATTCTAAAGTCCATTTAAAAAGAAAACCAAAATGCAAGAGCCAAGACTTGAACCTTGGACCTCCTTCCTTCCCTGTGGCGTCACTCCCTTACCTCTTAAGTGGCGTCACTTTGCCACTACACCACACACTCCACTTGTGTTATTTTTTCCACATTTTATTCTTAAAGCCTACCTACTAACTCCCAGGGTTTTTTTCACCTAAAACCAAAAATTTCCTAAAGCTCAAGTTTTATCCCGAGACTTCATAGAAGCCCTCTAACCTTCCAAAATCACTCACCTAATAGGTCCAACAAGCCGTTATCTTGTTCTCGAAAATTTTAAACGCTACTACGCCCAAGGCCCATTGGGCCCAATTCTCCTAGGCCCAATTTCGGGATGTTACAAGAGTACTCTTTCCACTCGCGCCTTGGATGCCTAATTTGAGTAGCCAATTCGTTCATAACTTTCCCATGACTTGTTTTGTTCTTTTATTCTTGTTTTCTTTTTAGGATTCCTCCTATTTTACTTCTTTTAGTTAATTGGGAAAAATACACGAGAGGTCCTTGTACAACAGAGTCAGGACCAATTTAGTCCATGTACTATAAGAGAGAGTGCAAAAAAGGACAATTAACGACGAAATTGACTATTTACGTTAATAAAATATTAGGACACGAGCAATTCAGTCCCTTTCAAATTTAAATAGGGTAATCTAGTCCCTATATTATTCAAATGTGAGGAAAGAGGGATAATTGAATTGGGGGTTAACTCCTCCCATTTGTAAAAAAAAATTATGTGGTTCAGAGAAAAACAAGATAGATGCAAATGTGAAAAAAAACATCTACACAATATAATCATCAGTTGGTGGAATTTCATCAACTAAAAAACATAAATAATTCAAACAACTTTATATCAAATAATAAAGTTTATAAACAGTCAAACATATTTAATTAATAGTTTTTAGTAATTTTGCAATGTCACTAACCCCGAATTTCTACGAAAAATATACTTTACAAATTTTAAATAAAGAATTTTGTACTACTTGGCCAACTGACCCAAGTGTAAAATCCACTAGGTAGGTGGCTTACCTATTGGGCTTTTATAGTATACAAGGTGAAATATGGGCACTTGGGCGGCACTTGTTCTTCCCTAATTGGTTTCGAACTTTCAATATAAAAAAAGGACATAAATATTCAAAAAAATAATATAAACTATCCCTATTGTAACACCCTGGTTTAGGGGCTGTGCGTATTGGGTTTTAAATCAAGTGTTAGTGGGTTTTTGGGAGTGCTTGGTTGAGTTTTAGAGGCTCTAAGAATGTTGGGATGAGAAGGGAAGGCTTTGGAAAATTTAGATTTTTAGGGTAAAAAGGAATTGGGCCAAGGGAGGCCTTAATATTAATTTTTGGTAATTTTGGCACAAGGGAAGGCGGTGGTAGAGTGGTCTCACAGGCGCGCTTAAGAGCTTGGGAGGACGCCAGTGAGGCACTGGGTTCGAGTCCAGCGGCTACAAGGGGTTTTAATATTTTTGGGTTACGGCGTTACAAGGAGGGGAGGCCTTAAAAGGAGTAGGGCGTGTTTTGACGCAAAACAAAGAACTTGTCCAAGTGGTTCTGTGCGGCACTTAGGAGCTGGAGGTGCGCGTGGCGCTGGTTCGAGCGACGGAAGCGGCTTTGCGTGTTTTATTTTTCATATGCGATGGGGCTTGAGTAGGAAGCCTTTAAAGATTAAATGGTGTGGCTTTATGGCATAAAATCAAAGTGGCCGAGTGGCTCAGGCGTTGGAAGTAAGGCGTGCAGCAGAGGGAGCCCAGGTTCGAATCTCATGACAAGCAATGGAGTATTTATTTTTATGCGGATTGACTGGCAAGAGTTTCAGTTGAATTTAAACTCTCATCGACGAAGGGATCCCACATCGGAAAGACACAAAGAATGAAGGTGAAGAGCTAGCTATATAAGGAGCATCCTAGGAGGAGAGTAAACACATCTTGAAGGGCGTTTGGGCACAAGAGTGATCGGAGCGCGGATTAGCACCGCAGTCCTATCGGTGTGTAACTCTCTCTACCCTAGTTGTAGAGCGGCAAATGCCGGCGCTTGGTCCACGGCAATAGTAGCCACACGAGCGCGTGCGAGCGTGCGTGTGGGGCTTCGGCGCGATAGTTGCGCCATCGATAGTATTCTCGTGGGTTGGGGTTTGCTTGCCTCCTCGATGGGCGAAGTGGGCCCAATGGGCCCGTGGGCCCATATGAGTAAATTGCATGATTGGTTAGTATATGTTGAACTAGACTAGGTGGAAGTTATATACGTGGCTAGATTCGTGTTAGGTGGGCCACACGAAGGCAGTGGGCCTGATGGGCCGAAATCGGGTTTTAGGCCCAATCGTCCCAGACACAACCTAAGTGGTAGCCGAGTCGCTAGTGGCGACATTAGGCCTTCGAAAGGCCATTGCGGTGTGTGAATTTACGAAAATACCCTTAGTAGGTAAAATTACGATTTTACCCTTAAAGGTTGATTAGCATGATTATGTTGTTTAGTTTTGGCGATTGTAGGGGGAAGGCTTGATCTCGCATATCTCGGGTTGTGGCTAGTGCTCAAAAGTGTTAAGGAATGGGGATCTAGTGCGTTAGATCTTGATCTACGGGATTTGATAGTCGCATTAGTAATCGTGTGTAAGCTAACACACTTCTTGCTTTGTATATGTTTGATAAATCGATTGATTGGTAAAACCGAAATAGTATGGTTGAGTGATATGATACCCTATGGGGTATGTGCACGGATTCGTAAGTCCGTTTCATTATGAGTATTGTTATTGATACATGATGTCATGATTTATGATGTATGTGCTATGAGATGCAACGTTAAACATGTTTGCATGATTTGAATACTATACATGAGTTGGTATGATGATGGGTGATATGAGTGGAGGGGGCGTGATATTTTGTACTTGACGAGCACCGGTGTTTTGGTAACACAACTTTGTGACTACGGTCACCGTGAGGTTTGGCACCTCCAGAGGTTTGGCACCTCGCCTCGCGTCCCCGTGGTTTTGCACCACGATGGGTTGGCCCCACAAGGCGGTATTGAGGATTGACGCCGGTGATTTGGTATCACACGCATGGGTTGGCCCCATCACTCGATTATCGTGACTACGGTCACCGGGGTTTGGTACCACATTTGTGTCTTTGGGACACCGAGGTTTGGCACCTCATTGCGACTGGTCCCTGTGGTTAACACCACCGTGGGTTGGCCCCACTTTTGAGATACGGGATTGTCGCCATGATTTGGTATCACCACGATGGGTTGGCCCCATCATTGGATTTGTGACTTCGGTCACCAGTGTTTTGGTAACACATTGTGACTATACGTCACCAGGTGGTTTGGCACCACCAGTGGTTTGGTACCACACGGGTAGAAAAGGTGTATGGACGGTTAGGATTGGGTGCATATGGTTGGGATGCATGATGATCATGATTATGTTTGTATGTGATATTACGCTAATCCGGGAAAAGGGTAGCACATCGAGTCCGGGTGACTCACCTTTTTCCTTAACCATTTCGTAGTAGTGCATAAAGTCGGGCCGGGATCGGAGAGGACAAGGTGGCCCATGCCAAGATGATGTTCAATTATTCCATGCTTGATTTCGATATAAGTACTTTATTTGAATTGTTGGGTTGTAATAAAGGCCATTTTATGTTTTTGGTATTACTTTAACTATGGTTTATTTAAATTAAATTGCTACGTGAAAATGATTTATGGGTTGCAACCTATTTATTCAAATTGGATATTATAAACTAAAGTTTTAAAAATGAATGAGTTTAATAGCAAAGTTTTATTCCAAAGATATGTTTTCCAAAATTCAGCAAACTACGATGTTTTATTTTAAATTAAGAAGATTTTCAACCGTCTTTTCCCAGTGACATAACCAGATTCGGTCGTAGTGAATGGGCCGGGTTTGGGGATGTTACACCTATAGGGTTTGGATTTTATGTTATAACGATTTGATTTTCTATGCATTTCATTACACTGAAAAAAAAAGAAGGTCTTGCTTAGTCTAGGTAGTTGATGTCATCTTCGTTAAGATGCATTTTCTAAAGGCCCGGAGTAACATTCTCAAAACCAACAATTCATTGTCTTATACAAACCCTGTGGTCTATCTTTTCTGTAAAATAAAGAAAAAGAGAAAAAATTCTATTGAAATCCATATACGATAGAATTGATTTAAAATATATATTACTTTCAATTATCGAGTATATTAAAATAACTCAGAAATTTCTTTTATGTACAAAAATATTTTAAGATACGATAGAGTTTATGAAAATTCACAAAAGAGATTTAGGATTTTTGAGCAAAAGTAGATAGGTCCTCTCCAGAAAATTTTGGAAGAAACTAATGTGGGAAATTTTTTCTAAAAAGCTACTACCATCGACACAGAATTTCTAACATTTCAAGATTAATGATAGGTTTAATTATTGCAATAATATAATTCCCATGAGACTTCCATAACATGCAATATTTACTTGTTGAAATATTATTAAAAATACAATTTTCCTTGTAACAAAACCCACATTCCTCTTCCATTAACAATTTGGACAACAAGACATAAAAGCTAAAGCAACAATACAAGCCTTTAATTTGGAATTTGAATGGTAGATGGCCCAAAAGTGGTTTTAAAAAGAAATTTTCTTGCCAACTAACGAGTTGGAATCATTATCTCGACCATAGTTGAAATGGAATAAGTTACAGCTGCAAAACTGTAACTTTTAAACAAAATGATAATGATGCCTTTACCACGATTAAATTTCCTAAAAAATTTTAAATTCATATCTAATTGTAACAAACTTTTAATACTCGCATATATATAAACACATGCGTGATTACAATTGCATTACCCTCAATTCTTCCTGCTCATTCCTACTATTTAGATATCGTGAATATGGATTTCAAATGCATATTCAGCCTAGCAATCCTTGTTTCCCAGATATCGCTTTCGTCGACACAAAATGTGAACGTTGTGATTCAAGGAGCAACATCAATCGCTGAAACAGTGGAGAACTTTGTATGCGCTACATTGGATTGGTGGCCTATTGAAAAATGCAACTACAATCAATTTCCTTGGGGAAAGGCTGGACTATTAAATTTGGTAAGAATTTTTTATTTTTTGTATGAACAATGTCTTTTACATAAAATTTGACTTTTCTTTTATTTTATGTTTTCCGTAGGATTTGAAAAAAGAATGGTCTAATAAATGCAATAAAAGGTGAGTTCTACGTATATAATATTACATGTCTCTATCATTAATTCATCCATGGTAGTCCATGCCCTAAGAATCAAAAAATAGATTGCAAATATTGCGATTCGAATACTGTTAAAAGCCACCTCATAAGAGTGGTTGTGTGAACGAGTTGGACTAAATATGGTTCAACGCTGGTAAGAACAATTTCAGACTAATTTTTTAAATTACTTTCAGCATTCAATCCTTTAAGAATCAAAGTTTTTGGGTCGTTGCAAGATCAAGTGGTGTACGGAGTAGGAGGAGTTAAGAATTGCCCCAATTTCATGAAAAATGAAGATAGTTTATTTGGATTCTCTCAGGGCTACCTTCCCATGGAAAGATGGGACGAACTCAATAAATTTTTCAATCAAACTGGGTTGGTATTTCTATTTATTGCGAAAAAGAGTTAAGTATTCCCTTTTTTTTCTTAGTAAAGACATTGACTTTATTGATATGACATTTTGAAGAGTAAAGGTTACATTCGGGTTGAATGCGCTTCTCGGAAGAAACCAGTCACAAATCGAAAAGGGTCTTTGGGTTGGCAATTGGAAATCGCAAAATGCAAGGGATTTCATGAAGTATAATATTTCCAGGGGATACAAAGTTGATTCTTATGAATTTGGTAACTAACTTTGATTTCCCGAAGCTCTGCACGAGATTAATTTCCATTATATTTTTCGAATTGTATTTTAATCAATTTATCATTTCAGGAAATCAACTTTGTGGAGCTGGGATGGGTGTAAGTGTTGAGGCTGAACAATATGGAAAAGACATAGTAGTACTTAAGACTCTAGTGAAATAATTGTAACACCCTAAACCCGGTCAAAACGTTACGACCAGATCCGGCATGTCACATAAAAGGGTTGTTTAAAAATTGCGCGTTTGTTAAAAATTTCGAGTTTAATTATGTATTCGCTTGTTATCCTTTTGTTAACATTTTGGAAAACGGTTATTAAGGGTTTAGGAAAATCCCGTATTAAACATTTAAGAATAATAGGCAGTATCATATTTAAAGCTAAACCAAATAAAATACCAAATTTAAAGTTAAAGCGGCCTTATTACAAAATATTAACCCAAGTTAAAAGTAAGTAAAATACTAAAGTCCAAAACTACTCATAGTGTGGCCACCTCCGAGTCCTCCAATACATCGAACCGCCTACTGAGGATTACCTAAGAAAAATTAAAAAGAGGGGGTGAGTTTACGAAAACTCAGTGTGTAATTCCCCTTACGAACAAAATCTGTAAGAACATGCATCAAAACAATTCGGGCCCAAGCCCATTAAAGTAACGGTGGCAATTGGGCATTAGCCCAAAATAGCCTCGGTTGGGCCTTAACCCAAGTCAAATGTCACATGTCATACATATAAATCGGGCCTAAGCCCATCTCGCATAATATAATCCAGATATGCAATGTGTTAATGCCCATACCAACCCCGCACTCCGCCTCTCTGTCCAACCCTACACTCCTGGGGATTTAATCGACCCACCCATCCCTACACTCCGTATGTAGCACCGGTTGCGGCACTAACATTATCGGTGCAAAGATGGTGCTTGGTGGCTAAAAAGCCTTGATGAGCGGTATTACAATTGGCACAAAGCCATCGATGGTAATATAATCGACACACGACCTTGGGTAAATATGATCGACACAGAGTCATCAATATATAAGTTAGGCACATAGCCACGATAAATACGATTGGCACAAAGCCATAATATCGGCACAAAGCCTTGATATTGGCGTAAAGCCCACAATTACGACGCGGCCATATTAATGGCACACACGACCCTCGATATAAAGATCTCATGCAAAGATGGTCGCTTTCGGTGGCTAAAAACCTGCGGTGGCTATAAAGCCTTGGTGGATCCACGATCGTCAGCGACCATGCGATCCTATTAGCACTTCCTCCGTATTAATAATCCCAACCCCATGCAATATATCGTATGTCATGCTCAATCATTACACGTGTATGCAAAATGGAAATGCTCAAAGAACAATTATTTAAACATGTAATAAAAGCATATCACCATACAACCACGCACAAATTAGACAACTCATTGCACAAGTCGATCATTTACCTACAAGGGCAAATCACTCATTTTACCCTATAAGGGTATTTCTGTAATTCCACCCTACAGGTAGTAGTTCTGGTAATTCTACTCATAACCAATCCATGTAAGCAACGCATCTCAAACATAATCAATCATACAATTAACACATACAACGCTAGTACTACCACGAGGGTACAACGATCATTTTTTCGTGTAGGGGTAAAACGGTAATTTCACAAATCGGGGGTATTTCGGTAATTTCGCAAACCAGGGGTATTTCGGTAATTTTATAAACTAGGGGTATTTCGGTAATTTCGTAAACCGGGGGTATTTCGATAATTTTACAAACCGGGGTATTTCAGTAATTTCATAAACCAAGGGTATTTTGGTAATTTTACAAACCAGGGGTATTTTGATAATTTTGCAAATCGGGGGTATTTCGATAATTTAATAAACTAGGGGTATTTCGGTAATTTTGCAAACCAGGGGTATTTCGGTAATTTCGCAAACCAGGGGTATTTCGATAATTTTGCAAACCAGGAGTATTTCGGTAATTTAACAAACCAGGGGTATTTCAGTAATTTTACAAACTGGGGTATTTCGGTAATTTTACAAATCGGGGGTATTTCGGTAATTTTGCAAACCATGGGTATTTTGGTAATTTTACAAACCAGGGGTATTTCGGTAATTTCGCACCTAGAATGGCCTTTCCAAAGGCCTAATGTCGCCTCGAGCGACTCAACTACCATTTCCTGTTGTACCGAAATATTAGGCCTAAAACCCGATTTCAGCCCATTCGGGCCCAAACGCTCGTGTGGCCTACCTAACAGAAATCTAGCCACGTATATGAGATTCACCTAGTCTAGTTCACTATATACTACACCATCATACATTTTATTCAATTAGGCCCATTGGGCCCACTTTGGCCCATCGTGGCCCAAGCGACCTTCAACCCACAAGAATACTCACGATGGCCTCAACTATCGCGTCCGAAGCCCCACACGTGCGTTCGCACGCTCGTGTAACTACTATTGCCGTGGACAAGCCACTTCCTTCGGCATTTGCCGCTCTACAACTAGAGTAGAGAGAGTTACACACCGATAGGAATCAGGTGCTAATCACCGCTCCGACCACTCCACGTGCCCAAACGCCAACCAAGGTATCCTTCCTCCTATCATAGAATGCTCTATATATAGCTAGCTTCTCACCTTCCTTCTTTGTATCTTTCCGATGTGGGATCCCTTCACAAGAGAGAGTTTAAATCCAATTCAAACTCTTGTCGTCCAATTCGCAAAATAAATACTCCTGGCTTTTCATGAGATTCAAACCTGTGCTCCTTCAATAGTTCAACATGCCACTTGCCACCAAGCCACAAGCTCCTCTTGTGTCTTAAACCATGCGCAACTAAATATAAATCTATAGCCAAATTCTAAAGTCAATTTAAAAAGAAAACCAAAATGCAAGAGCCAAGACTTGAACCTTGGACCTCCTTCCTTCCCCGTGGCGTCACTCCCTTGCCTCTTAAGTGGCGTCACTTTGCAACTACACCACACACTCCACTTGTGTCATTTTTTCCACATTTTATTCTTAAAGCCTACCTACTAACTCCAAGGGTTTTTTTCACCTAAAACCAAAAATTTCCTAAAGCTCATGTTTAATCCCGGGACTTCATAGAAGCCCCCTAACCTTCGAAAATCACTCACCTAATAGGTCCAACAAGCCGTTATCTTGTTCTCAAAAATTTTAAACGCTACTACGCCCAAGGCCCATTGGGCCCAATTCTCCTAGGCCCAATTTCGGGATGTTACAAATCTACCCTCCTTAAAAAAATTTCGTCCTCGAAATTTCCAGCTAACAGGGTAGTCGTGTAACAACTACCCCACTACGCTACCGCTGCGTACTCTGATTCTAATATCCTATCACATTTTAACTAGAATTTGGAACTCCCTACACGTACTCGAAACACCTAACCATTAAAGTAGACGGATATCTTATACGTAACAAATTTCTATATCCAAACATCACATCCAAACAGAATACATACAAAATAAATACCAAAAATACAGTCACTACAGCACATAACAGAGTATAAGGTCAGGAAACTTACGGATTCGATGCCGGAGACTCGGTGTACCACACTTTCAAAAATCGGTCAATACAATTTCAGAACTTTAAATATTTTCAAGCCTTTTTGAAACAATACTTTCAGAAATTCAATTTTGAAAACCCAATCCACAGCCAAGTTTTGCAACCTAGGCTCTGATACCATAATTGTAACACCCCAAACCCGGTCAAAACGTTACGACCAGATCCAGCATGTCACATAAAATGGTTGTTTAAAAATTGCACGTTTGTTAAAAATTTCGAGTTTAATTATGTATTCGCTTGTTATCCTTTTGTTAACATTTTGGAAAACGGTTATTAAGGGTTTAGGAAAATCCCGTATTAAACATTTAAGACTAATAGTGTAACACCCCAAACCCGGTCAATATGCCACGACCGAATCTGGTATGTCACTAAGGAAAATATTTTTGAAAGAATCGGATTAACAATTAAATTTTTGTGAAAAACTCTTTGAAATTCTTTATTTGTCGAAAATAAGTTAAAACTGAGATTTACTTTGAATTACATAAAACTTTAAAACTTAGTTGATGAATCATAGGATAGAAAACATTTATATCTTGTTAAGATAATTTGAAATATCACTTTGAAAATCCGTTTGCAATTGAGTATAGAAACTTGAATTTTGGAAATCACTTAATTTGTTGAAAACACTTAACTTGTAATGTTTTCTATCGAACTATTCCTATTACCCGATGGTAAGATTTTTAAAACCATTATGAGTTTTTAGTTTAGAAAACTTTGAGCTCAATTTTTAGATTAACCAAGTGACATGCTTAAACATGTTTAGAATAAATCCCAAAGCATATAAATAATCCAAAACATAAATTAAAGAGGCCTTATTACAAATCCATAAAATATGAAAACCCAAATTAAAATATAGTACCCCAAATGGAAGTTCATGTAAAACCAAACTTTATTGCATGGCCTCCTCGAGTTCATCCGGCTCCACATCCGCGATCTCACGAATCACCTGAAAATATAAGGGAGAAGGTGAGTCACCAAGACTCAGTGCATATTCCCTCTCCCGGGTAAATACCACATACTTACACAAATATAACAAGGCAACATATATGTATAATGCACCCAACCTAGCCATCCATAACTCCTTTTCTACCCCGTGTGGTACCAAACCACTGGTGGTGCCAAACCACTAGTGTCCAAAGACACAAATGTGATACCAAATCACTGGTGACCGTAGTCACGAATAATCCATCCGTGGGGCCAACCCACGTGTGATACCAAATCACTGGCAGACGATCCCATATCTCAAAAGTGGGGCCAACCCACGGTGGTATTAACCACAGGGACGAGTCGCTATGAGGTGCCAAACCTCCGTGTCCAAAGACACGAATGTGATACCAAATCACCGGTGGTGCCAAACCACTGGTGTCCAAGACACGAATCATCAAGTTGTGGGGCCAACCCACGTGTGATACCAAATCACCGCGATTTATCCCATATCTCAAAAAGTGGGGCCAACCCACGGTGGTATTAACCACAGGGACGAGTCGCTATGAGGTGCCAAACCTCTGGTGTCCGAAGACACGAATGTGATACCAAATCACTGGTGGTGCCAAACCACTGGTGTCCGAAGACACGAATGTGATACCAAATCACTGGTGGTGCCAAACCACTGGTGTCCGAAGACACGATATCAATCTTCCCCCTCCTCTCATATTGCCCATACCAATGCAATATATAAACAAGTCATGTCAATAAACTTTGATGTGTATCTCATAACGAATATATCATAAATCGTAGATCATGATTTCAATCCACATGTATTAACAACATATTGAAACGGACTTACCCGAATCCTCATTCATACCATCATGGTATCATATCCAGATCTCATCGATTTACCCACTTTCATAATATGATTAGTTATAACACACATAAATACATATATTAACCAAGTTATAAAGTGTGTAAGATACACACCTTTCACCAAAGCAATAACTAACGTCTGAAGATCCGATCTACCACTAGATCACCTTGTCCTACAATCGGCCAATATTAAGATTATGAACAAAGGCCATTCGGCCATAACACTAAATCCCAGATAATTATCCTTCGAAAAACCAAGTCTTACCTAAACTTACCCAAAACGATTGTCAACGAATCGAGACTTAGATTGATTGCTTCCAACGTCCGAAGAGCCTAAAAGAAATCGATTTCTAAGAATGATTAGAACCTTGCAAACCAATGCCCATAGATTCGGCCTTAGTCCACAAGAAAATAACATAGAGACGAGAAAAGAATTGAAGAAGAAACGACCAAGAACACTTACCCTTTTTCCAAAATCGATTAAAGAAAAATCAAAGAGAGTCTACCCTTGAATATTCGGCCAAAAATAATACTAAAAGGAAGTAGAAAAATTCGGCTATGGTGAAGTGAAAAAGAAAAGAGAAATAAAATGGTAATGGATGTTTAAACTTTGAGTGAAAGAAAAAGAAATGGAATTTGAGATGGGTAAAGATTCGGACAAGAGAGGATGAAAGAAAATGTGATTAAACAAAAGTCAAATGAAGAAAAGAGAGATGTGGGAGAGAGAGGTTCGGCCAAACACTATTTTGCCAAAGAAGAAAAGTGCACAAAAGTTCCAATGTTGTTTCGGTTTCAAGAGGACAATTGAAAGAAGAGAAATGGTATTTGGTTCACACAAAATAAGGCTAAAACCAAAAGCAAAAATTGCACCAAAATGCACAATAACATTCGGCCAAAGAGAGTGTTTTTGGAGAGGGAAAACAAAAATGCAAAAAGATGTTCAAAAGGAAAAATTGACCAACTATTCCCCCCAAAGCTACTTACAAAACTCGGCCACCCCCTAGACACCCATGCCGTCCACATTCATCCACTAAAGGCCTAGGATTACTTTCCAAAACATCCTCCATATTCCATGCCTTTTGTCCCCTCTTAATACCATAACTTCAAGATTCTTATCCCCAACATCATGCTTTCCTTAAACAAAATTCAACTTACCAAAAGAAATAGTCCAACCTATCATAAACATAGGTTGACCGACCATCAATGCTAGAACAAAAATAAAGTCTTCAAAAAAATGTTTTCCATGATACTCGAACCTCTAACCTCAAGCCACCTTTCAAGCTCCTTAACCATCTTGCCACTTACTCCTCTTGTGCTTTAATTTAACACTTAAATTAACTTAAGTGCTAAGCTCACTTAATCCACTTCATTAAATAAACCTTACTAAAAAATTATTCTAACTTCCTAAATAAAATCAAGCCTTCACAAGACTATGCTCTGATGGCAACTCGAGCTGATAGGCTACTGGTCCCACTCGTCTCAACACCTTATACGGTCCAATGAACCTTGGACTTAACTTGCCTTTTCTCCCAAATCTTAACACTTTCTTCCATGGCGAGACCTTCGAGAAAAACTTTGTCACCCACGGCAAACTCTATATCCTCCGCTTGAGATCGGCATATGACTTCGCCTATCCGGCTTCCTTCGCATTTGAGCCTGAATCATCTTAACCTTATCCTCGCCTCTCGCAACCAACTCGGTCCTAACATCTGACGCTCACCCAACTCTGTCCAACATGTAGGCGTGCGACACCTCCTACCATACAACGCCTCATATGGTGCCATCTTAATGCTTGCTTGGTAACTATTGTTGTATGCGAACTCAGCTAACGGCAAAAACTCTTCCCAGCTGCCTCGGAAGTCCAAAACACATCCTCAAATATCCTCTAAAATCGAATAACCCTTTCCGATCGCCCGTCAGACTATGGATGAAATGCGATCGAAATCCAACCGCGTACTCCAAAGCCCGAGGTAACGCTCTCCAAAACCTTGATGTAAATCTAGGATCTCTATCTGAGATGATCGACACTGGCACACCGTGCAACCTCACTATTTCCGCTACATACAACTTAGCTAACCTCTGAAGCGAATAATCCATCCTTACCGGAATGAAATGAGCTGACTTAGTCAGACGATCCACAATCACCCAAACTGAATCCTTCTTACTAGGTGTAAGAGGTAATCCACTGACAAAGTCCATAGTGATCCTTTCCCACTTCCATCAGGAATCTTCACCGGTGAAGTAACCCGACGATGAATCGATGCTCCACCTTGACTGGCGACACGTCGACATTTACCCACAAACTCGCCACCTCACGCTGCACTGCCACCAAAACTGCTCTCTTAAATCCCGATACATCTTGCTTCCTCCAGGATGCATAGCATATGGGCTGTTATGTGCATCCCGAAGAATCCTTTGCCTCAACTCAACATCCTTCGGCATACAAGCTCTCCCTTTAAAACACAGTACTCCATTGCTGGACAAACTATATTCCTCTAAACCTCCATTCTGAACCTGCAACCTCCGATCATTTAAACCATCATCCTCTAACTGCTTCTCCTTGATTTGCTCTAACCAAGTCGGCTTGACTTGCAGTTCAGCCAAAAGACTCCCATCGTCATATAAGCTAAGACGAGCAAACATCGATCTTAAGTCAGACACAACCTTACGGCTCAACGCGTCCGCCACTACGTTAGCTTTACCCGGATGGTACTCAATCGAACAGTCGTAGTCCTTCAACAACTCAATCCATCTACGCTGCCTTAAGTTCAAATCCTTCTGAGTCAAAAGATACTTAAGACTCTTGTGATCCGTGTAGACTATCGACTTCTCTCCGTACAAATAATGTCTCCATATCTTCAAAGCAAAAACCACAGCAGCTAATTCCAAGTCATGCGTCGGATAATTAACCTCATGTGGTCTCAACTGTCGAGATGCATAAGCCACTACCTTCCCTTCCTGCATCAGCACACATCCCAAACCAGTATGTGATGCATCACAGTAAACCGTGAATTCCTTGCCTGCCTCAGGTTGAATCAAAACCGAGCTTGATCGAAATCTTCTTCAACTTGTCGAAACTTCCTTGCTGCTTCTCGGTCCACACAAATGGAACTCATTTCCTCAATAACTTGGTCATAGGTGCCGCTATCAAAGAAAATCCTCTACAAATCTTCTGTAATACCCCGCTGCACCTAGAAAACTCCGAATCTCAACCATCGACTTAGGCGACTTCCAATCCAACATCGCCTCAATCTTTCGAGGATCCACTCTAATCCCTCACCGATACTACGTGACCCAAGAAAGTCACCTCCTAAGCCGAACTCGCACTTACTAAATGTGGCGTACAAACGCTTTTCCTCGAATCGCAACACTACTACTCGCAAATGCGCATCATGCTCCTCCTCGACTTTGAGTATACCAAAATATCGTCTATAAATACCACAACAAATCGGGTCCAAAAAGCTGCTGGAATACTCGATTCATCATATCCATAAATGCAGCCGCGCGTTAGTCAACCCAAACGGCATCACCAGAAATTCGTAGTGCCCATACCGAGTGCGAAAAGCCGGTCTTATGGATATCACCTCTTTCACCTTTAGCTGATGATATCCAGACCTTAAATCAATCTTGGAGAAAATCGCGCTTCTTAAGCTGATCAAACAAGTCATCTATCCTCGGCAAAGGATACTTGTTTTTGATCGTCAGCTTATTCAATCAAGCGGTAGTCTATACACATCCGCATCGTACCATCTTTCTTCTTGACAAAAAGTATCGGCGCTCCCCATGGCGAAACACTTGGTCGAATGAAACTTCGATCCAACAACTCCTGAATCTGGGCCTTTAATTCCATCAATTCCTCCGATGCCATCCTATACGGAGCTATAGACACTGGCGCCGTTTCGGGTAATAGATCTATACCAAATTCAACTTCACGGTCCGGAGGTAGTCCCGGAAGTTCTTCAGGAAATACGTCAACATATTCCTTTACCGTGCGGACATTCCCCACATTAGACTCCTTAGCCTCCAACGCACACACATGAACCACGAATGCCTCACAACCCTTCCTAACCAACTTCACAGCTTTCAACGCAGATACCATGTTGGATAGATAATCTTTTCTGTTACCTATCATGACCACCTCTTCGCCCTCAACTGACTTCAAAACCATGCGCTTAGCAGCGCAATCCAAACTTGCTTGGTACTTGACCAACCAATCCATCCCAAGTATCAGATCGAACTCCTCAAATGGCAATTCCATCAGATCAGCTACGAACACTACCCCTTGGAGTTCTAGGGGTACATCTCTATACAGCTTATTTACTTCTACAGAGTGACCCGCAGGGCTAAGTCTTTGTCATCTTCCTAGAAGTAGTCTCGAGTCTAGATTCATAGTCTCTACTATGCTCTCGGCAACATACGAATGTGTCGAACCCACATCTATCAAAGCGTTATATGGTTCACCAAAGATTAAAAACGTACGGTTATGACATCCGGTCAAGTCGCCCTCCTCGGCGACGCCTCGTTGCATACACCAAACCAGCCGTCTTGCCTCGATGTTGCCAAACCTCTGCGACGCGCGCCTTGGCCTCGACTCGAAACCATTACCTCCTCTACCATTACCACGACCTCTCTGTGGTGGCGGTCCTCATTTACGAACCGAGCACGACCTTGACCCTCGAACAGATTCCCGGCTAGCTTACGTGGGCGGTCTCTCACACGATGATCCAAATGAGCCACACTCGAAACATCCTTTCCCTCGGTCCAACATTCGCCCCAATGATATTTCCCACATCCGGTTATACCGCGTGCGGGTCCCGATTAGCGATAATGTGCCTCCCGGTCGATTCGGCCCACTTTCCTAGCCCTCTTTTGATAATTACCGGCCGATCCCGATGATCCGTAACCTCTCTTATGCTTGTTCCGGCCGTAACTCGCTTTGCAGATTCCTTGATTCCTTCGGCTATCTTAGCCTTTTCAACCAAAGCAAAGAAACTCGCTCCCGATGTGGAGCAATCAACAATCTCACTCATCCTCAAACCATCTTTCGATCGAACACATCGCTCGTGCTCGATGCCACAATACCTCCAAAGATACCGGCTCGGTCTTAAAAATTCGCCTCATATTACGATCACGGACTTATTACCTTGGACCAAACTCGAAATGCCTTACGCTGCACATCAATGTAATTAGACCCAACGTATTTCCGCTGATACGCTGCCTTGAAATAATCCCAAGTGAGATCCTCCGCTGTAGCACCATTCTGTACTGTGAGCCACCATTGATATGACTCATCCCGAAGAAGCGATATGATTCCTTTCAGCTTGTCCTCAGCACTCAAATCCAAGTCATCCATGATTCGCTCCGTCGCCTCTATCCAATATTCAGCTGCACTGGGAGCTACGCCTGAAACACCTCAAAATACCTCCGCTCCATTGGATCAGAGTCATTCAGATACGGATTTCCGAACTCCTGTGCCTCCACCTATTCCAGCTACCCTTTCAAGAACTCGCAGCATCGCCTGAGACACTGCGTCATCCCCCGTTTGATCCTGTTGCTCAACTCCAACTGCTGGTGGTGGGGGTAGTGGTACCTCATTTTCAGATCCTTGACCCGACCTCACTGGCTCAGACACAGCCATTCTACCTCGACCACGTCCACGCATAACACGACCTCGACCATGAGTACTCATATCTAAAGTCTCGACTTATCTGATTTAAAAGCGTTATGCATTAGTCATTATTCCACTTTCTTTAAAGCACAGTTTTATGAATAATTTTAATAAGAAATTGTTTCGCGAGTACATTCAACCTATAGTTTGGGTCTCTAGAGTAGTTCCTACTACTATACAGTCATGCCAACATCATCATATCATATCATCAAAATCAACAGTTTGATGTACTTACCAGGGCGGATTGATGTCGGAGACTCGGGGCCATGCCTTTCCAACCATATAATTTTCAACAAAAACATTTTAAAATTCATTCTTTAAAACATGTTGGGCCTCGGGCCCATAGCCGAGCTTTTGAACTTGGCTCTGATACCAATTTGTAACACCCCAAACCCGGTCAATACGCCACGACCGAATCTGGTATGTCACTAAAGAAAATATTTTTGAAAGAATCGGATTAACAATTAAATTTTTGTGAAAAACTCTTTGAAATTCTTTATTTGTCGAAAATAAGTTAAAACTGAGATTTACTTTGAATTACATAAAACTTTAAAACTTAGTTGATGAATCATAGGATAGAAAACATTTATATCTTGTTAAGATAATTTGAAATATCACTTTGAAAATCCGTTTGCAATTGAGTATAGAAACTTGAATTTTGGAAATCACTTAATTTGTTGAAAACACTTAACTTGTAATGTTTTCTATCGAACTATTCCTATTACCCGATGGTAAGATTTTTAAAACCATTGCGAGTTTTTAGTTTAGAAAACTTTGAGCTCAATTTTTAGATTAACCAAGTGACATGCTAAAACATGTTTAGAATAAATCCCAAAGCATATAAATAATCCAAAACATAAATTAAAGAGGCCTTATTACAAATCCATAAAATATGAAAACCCAAATTAAAATATAGTACCCCAAATGGAAGTTCATGTAAAACCAAACTTTATTGCATGGCCTCCTCGAGTTCATATGGCTCCACATCCGCGATCTCACGAATCACTTGAATATATAAGGGAGAAGGTGAGTCACCAAGACTCAGTGCATATTCCTCTCCTGGTAAATACCACATACTTACACAAATATAACAAGGCAACATATATGTATAATGCACCCAACCTAGCCATCCATAACTCCTTTTCTACCCCGTGTGGTACCAAACCACTGGTGGTGCCAAACCACTGGTGTCCAAAGACACAAATGTGATACCAAATCACCGGTGACCGTAGTCACGAATAATCCATCTGTGGGGCCAACCCACGTGTGATACCAAATCACCGCGCACGATCCCATATCTCAAAAGTGGGGCCAACCCACGGTGGTATTAACCACGTGGATGAGTCGCTATGAGGTGCCAAACCTCCGGTGTCCAAGACACGAATGTGATACCAAATCACCGGTGGTGCCAAACCACCGGTGTCCGAAGACACGAATCATCAAGTTGTGGGGCCAACCCACGTGTGATACCAAATCACCGCGCGACGATCCCATATCTCAAAAGTGGGGCCAACCCACTGCGGTGGTATTAACCACGGGGACGAGTCGCTATGAGGTGCCAAACCTCCGTGTCCAAGACACGAATGTGATACCAAATCACTTTGGTGGTGCCAAACCACCGGTGTCCAAGACACGAATGTGATACCAAATCACTGGTGGTGCCAAACCACTGGTGTCCGAAGACACGATATCAATCTTCCCCCTCCTCTCATATTGCCCATACCAATGCAATATATAAACAAGTCATGTCAATATATAAACTACCATTTTCGGTCGTACCGAAATATTGGGCCTAAAACCCGATTTCAGCCCATTCGGGCCCAAACGCTCGTGTGGCCCACCTAACACAAATCTAGCCACGTATATGAGATTCACCTAGTCTAGTTCACTATATACTACACCATCATACATTTTATTCAATTAGGCCCACGGGCCCATTGGGCCCACTTCGGCCCATCGTGGCCCAAGCAGCCTCAACCCACAAGAATACTACTGATGGCCTCAACTATCGCGTCGAAGCCCCACACGTGCGTCCACACGCTCGTGTGGCTACTATTTTCGTGACCGACACTTCGGCATTTGCCGCTCTACAACTAGAGTAGAGAGAGTTACACACCTGACAGGAATCTGGTGCTAATCGGCACTCCAACCACTCCTGTGCCCAAACGCCAACCAAGGTATCCTTCCTCCTATCATAAAATGCTCTATATATAGCTAGCTTCTCACCTTCCTTCTTTGTATCTTTCCGATGTGGGATCCCTTCGTCAGTAGAGTTTAAATCCAACTCAAACTCTTGCCGTCCAATTCACAAAATAAATACTCCCTTGCTTTTCATGAGATTCGAACCCAGGCTCCCTTCAATAGTTCAACACGCCACTTGCCACCAAGCCACAAGCTCCTCTTGTGTCTTAAACCATGCGCAACTAAATATAAATCTATATCCAAATTCTAAAGTCTATTTAAAAAGAAAACCAAAATGCAAGAGCCAAGACTTGAACCTTGGACCTCCTTCCTTCCCTGTGGCGTCACTCCCTTGCCTCTTAAGTGGCGTCAGTTTGCCACTACACCACACACTCCACTTGTGTCATTTTTTCCACATTTTATTCTTAAAGCCTACCTACTAACTCCCAGGGTTTTTTTCACCTAAAACCAAAAATTTCCTAAAGCTCAAGTTTAATCCCGGGACTTCGTAGAAGCCCCCTAACCTTCCAAAATCACTCACCTAATAGGTCCAACAAGCCGTTATCTTGTTCTCAAAAATTTTAAACGCTACTACGCCCAAGGCCCATTGGGCCCAATTCTCCTAGGCCCAATTTCGGGATGTTACAAGAGTACTCTTTCCACTCGCGCCTTGGATGCCTAATTTGAGTAGCCAATTCGTTCATAACTTTCCCATGACTTGTTTTGTTCTTTTATTCTTGTTTTCTTTTTAGGATTCCTCCTATTTTACTTCTTTTAGTTAGTAGGGAAAAATAACACGAGAGGTCCTTGTACAACAGAGTCAGGACCAATTTAGTCCATGTACTATAAGAGAGAGTACAAAAAAGGACAATTAACGATGAAATTGACTATTTACGTTAATAAAATATTAGGACACGAGCAATTCAGTCCCTTTCAAATTTAAATAGGGTAATCTAGTCCCTATATTATTCAAATGTGAGGAAAGAGGGATAATTGAATTGGGGGTTAACTCCTCTCGTTTGTAAAAAAAATTATGTGGTTCAGAGAAAAACAAGATAGATGCGAATGTGAAAAAATACATCTACACAATATAATCATCAGTTGGTGGAATTTCATCAATTAAAAAACATAAAAAATTCAAACAACTTTATATCAAATAATAAAGTTTATAAACATTCAAACATATTTAATTAATAGTTTTTAGTAATTTTGTAATGTCACTAACCCCGAATTTCTACGGAAAATATACTATAGAAATTTTAAATAAAGAATTTTGTACTACTTGGACAACTGACCCAAGTGTCAAATCCACTAGGTAGGTGGCTTACCTATTGGGCTTTTATAGTATACAAGGTGAAATATGGGCACTTGGGCGGCACTTGTTCTTCCCTAATTGGTTTCGAACTTTCAATATAAAAAAAGGACATAAATATTCAAAAAAAAAATATAAACTATCCCTATAGGGTTTGGATTTTAAGTTATAACGATTTGATTTTCTATGCATTTCATTACACTGAAAACAAAAGAAGGTCTTGCTTAGTCTAGGTAGTTGATGCCATCTTCGTTAAGATGCATTTTCTAAAGGCCCGGAGTAACATTCTCAAAACCAACAATTCATTGTCTTATACAAACCCTGTGGTCTATCTTTTCTGTAAAACAAAGAAAAAGAGAAAAAATTCTATTGAAATCCATATACGATAGAAATGATTTAAAATATATATTACTTTCAATTATCGAGTATATTAAAATAACTCAGAAAGTTCTTTTATGTACAAAAATATTTTAAGATACGATAGAGTTTATGAAAATTCACAAAAGAGATTTAGGATTTTTGAGTGAAAGTAGATAGGTCCTCTCCAGAAAATTTTGGAAGAAACTAATGTGGGAAAATTTTTCTAAAAAACTACTACCATCGACACAGAATTTCTAACATTTCAAGATTAATGATAGGTTTAATTATTGCAATAATATAATTCCCGCAGACTTCCATAACATTCAATATTTACTTGTTGAAATATTATTAAAAATACAATTTTCCATGTAACAAAACCCACATTCCTCTTCCATTAACAATTTGGACAACAAGACATAAAAGCTAAAGCAACAATACAAGCCTTTAATTTGGAATTTGAATGGTAGATGGCCCAAAAGTGGTTTTAAAAGAAATTTTCATGCCAACTAACGAGTTGGAATCATTATCTCGACCGTAGTTGAAATGGAATAAGTTACAAATTTAAAAGCGTAACTTTTAAACAAAATGATAATGATGCCTTTACCACGATTAAATTTCCTAAAAAATTTTAAATTCATATCTAATTGTAACAAACTTTTAATACACGCATATATATAAACACATGCGTGATTACAATTGCATTACCCTCAATTCTTCCTGCTCATTCCTACTATTTAGATATCGTGAATATGGATTTGAAATGCATATTCATTTAGCAATCCTTATTTCCCGGATATCGCTTTAAATCGACACAAAATGTGAACGTTGTGATTCAAGGAGCAACATCAATTGCTGAAACAGATGAGAACTTTGTATGCGCTACATTGGATTGGTGGCCTATTGAAAAATGCAACTACAATCAATGTCCTTGGGGAAAGGCTGGACTTTTAAATTTGGTAAGAATTTTTTATTTTGTGTATGAACAATGTCTTTTACATAAAATTTGACTTTTCTTTTATTTTATGTTTTCCGTAGGATTTGAAAAAGAATGGTCTAATAAATGCAATAAAAGGTGAGTTCTACGTATATAATATTACATGTCTCTATCATTAATTCATCCATGGTAGTCCATGCCCTAAGAATCAAAAAAGAGATTGCAAATATTGCGATTCGAATACTGTTAAAAGCCACCTCATAAGAGTGGTTGTGTGAACGAGTTGGACTAAATTTGGTTCAATGCTGGTAAGAATAATTTCAGACTAATTTTTAAAATTACTTTCAGCATTCAATCCTTTAAGAATCAAAGTTGGTGGGTCGTTGCAAGATCAAGTGGTGTACGGAGTAGGAGAAGTTAAGAATTGCCCCAATTTCATGAAAAATGAAGATAGTTTATTTGGATTCTCTCAGGGCTGCCTTCCCATGGAAAGATGGGACGAACTCAATAAATTTTTCAATCAAACTGGGTTGGTATTTCTATTTATTGCGAAAAGAGTTAAGTATTCCTTTTTTCTTAGTAAAGACATTGACTTTATTGATATGACATTTTGAAGAGTAAAGGTTACATTCGGGTTGAATGCTCTTCTCGGAAGAAACCAGTCACAAATCGAAAAGGGTCTTTGGGTTGGCGATTGGAAATCGCAAAATGCAAGGGATTTCATGAAGTATACTATTTCCAGGGGATACAAAGTTGATTCTTATGAATTTGGTAACTAAATTTGATTTCCCGAAGCTCTGCACGAGATTAATTTCCATTATATTTTTTGAATTGTATTTTAATCAATTTATCATTTTAGGAAATCAACTCTGCAGAGCTGGGATGGGTGCAAGTGTTGAGGTTGAACAATATGGAAAAGACATAGTAGTACTTAAGAATCTAGTGAAAGAATTACGCCCAGATCCCAAAACTCAACCAAAGGTTCTAGGTCCTAGCTGTTATTATGATGAGAAATGGTTCAATTCCTTCCTAGAAGTTTCAGGACATGAAGTTGTTGATGGAGTTACACACCATATCTCTAATCTTGGACCTGGTATCCAAATATGTCTCAATTCAGTGTTTATCGAAGAGGTTTTAGAGGCTTACTTATTACTAGTAGGGTCAGTTTCTTAATTCGATAGATGCATATGCAGGTGATGATCCAAACATGATTACCAAGATTCAAGATCCATCTTACCTAAATCAAGTTGCCCAAACCTATAAAGGTATTTTGAATATTGTCAATAAGTTTAAACTGCAGTCGGGAGCTTGGGTTTCTAAATCTGGCGGAGCTCTTAACGGCGGTGCTAAAGATTTGTCCCCAACCTTTGCTGATGGATTTTGGTAATATTTTTCTCTCCTTTTCTTCTAACTCTACCTTTCTTTTGTGTAATAAAACACGCGGTCAAACTTTTCTCCCTTAACAGGTATTTTGATCAATTGGGAATGGCTTCAACCTACAATCACAAGGTCTTCTGTAGGCAAACTCTCATCGGTGGAAATTATGCTTTACTTAATACTAAAACATCTATTCCCAATCCAGATTACTACGGGTCCGTATCTTCACACAGATAGTGTGAGCCTTATCATTGGTTTTTTTCCCTATAGCAGCCAACATAATTCATCTTATCAATTTGTTTCGTTTCTAGTGCACTTCTATGGCACCGACTTATGGGAAGTATTGTACTTGCCGTAACTCAAGAGTCTAACCCAAATTTGCGTGTATATGCTCACTGTGCAAAGAAAAAGGTATGCCACCTTTGATAGAGTGAACTTTTCGTTTTTCAAATTATTTATTTTTATTAAATGTTATCTGCATCATTTTCTCTCTTGCAGCCTGGGATTTCTATCATTTTTATTAACTTGTCAAAAGATAGCTCGTTCAATGTCACCCTTTCAAATTACGAACATCTTGAATTTAAAGGTTCCCAGAATAGAGAAGAGTATCATTTGGCTGCGCTAGCTGGAAATATACAAGGTCAAATCGTGTTGCTGAATGACGTTCCAATGGTTCCAACAGAAACTTCGAAATTCCTGCGATGGAGCCAAAGCTTGTCAATGCTTCCACACCCATCTCTATCGCAGCTCATTCCATAGTCTATGTAACCATCAAAGACTTTCAAGTCCCTGCCTGTGCTTAAATTACATCATTTCTTTATCTAAAATGTAATACCCTCAGACTTTGCTCGAACTTTTAGAACGTGATAAGAGTTTCTAACTTATTTTTTCAGTTGTTACTATTGTTCTTAGTTATGTATGAATGTTTTAATTTTAGTTTCCTTCAATTTTTCTGCCTTTATCTCAATTCATTTCGTACTATATTTTACATGGACAAAACAATCCACCGAGAATAAATCACTCACTGTCGCTTCTATATTAGATTCGGCATGTTTCCAATGTTTTTTTTCATCTACTTCATTTTCGTACATCTTCTGTCACAAGTTCCCTAGTGCAATTTCAAATTTAAAGACAGTGCCCTACATGTTTTCACGATAAAGATGACAACAATAAAATGTAATATAATTAATTGAAACTCATTTCTTTACCTTAGAAATATATTTTTCCCAAATATTACAACGTACCAAAAATTAAGAATTAAATGAACGCTATTGGAAGAAAATAATATTCCTTTTCAATGTTTGGAGAAAAGAATCTTTACTAAGGATAGCGAACGCTCTCTTTTGTCTCGGGCCGCTATGGAACGGGTATAGGCCTCTCCTATTTGAAGATTGAAATTGTTCTACATCAACCTGGCCATTCTGATTTTGTGGGGTTTGAGTACTCTTTCCACTCATGCCTTGGATGCCTAATTTGAGTAGCCAATTCGTTCATAACTTTCCCATGACTTGTTTTGTTCTTTTATTCTTGTTTTCTTTTTAGGATTCCTCCTATTTTACTTCTTTTAGTTAGTAGGGAAAAATAACATGAGAGGTCCTTGTACAACAGAGTCAGGACCAATTTAGTCCATGTACTATAAGAGAGAGTACAAAAAAGGACAATTAACGACGAAATTGACTATTTACGTTAATAAAATATTAGGACACGAGCAATTCAGTCCCTTTCAAATTTAAATAGGGTAAGCTAGTCCCTATATTATTCAAATGTGAGGAAAGAGGGATAATTGAATTGGGGGTTAACTCGTCTCGTTTGTAAAAAAAATTATGTGGTTCAGAGAAAAACAAGATAGATGCAAATGTGAAAAAATACATCCACACAATATAATCATCAGTTGGTGGAATTTCATCAACTAAAAAACATAAATAATTCAAACAACTTTATATCAAATAATAAATTTTATAAACATTCAAACATATTTAATTAATAGTTTTTAGTAATTTTGCAATGTCACTAACCCCGCATTTCTACGGAAAATATACTTTACAAATTTTAAATAAAGAATTTTGTACTACTTGGCCAACTGACCCAAGTGTCAAATCCACTAGGTAGTGGCTTACCTATTGGGCTTTTATAGTATACAAGGTGAAATATGGGCACTTGGGCGGCACTTGTTCTTCTCTAATTGGTTTCGAACTTTCAATATAAAAAAAGGACATAAATATTCAAAAAAATAATATAAACTATCCCTATAGGGTTTGGATTTTAAGTTATAACGATTTGATTTTCTATGCATTTCATTACACTGAAAACAAAAGAAGGTCTTGCTTAGTCTAGGTAGTTGATGTCATCTTCGTTAAGATGCATTTTCTAAAGGCCCGGAGTAACATTCTCAAAACTAACAATTCATTGTCTTATACAAACCCTGTGGTCTATCTTTTCTGTAAAACAAAGAAAAAGAGAAAAAATTCTATTGAAATCCATATACGATAGAATTGATTTAAAATATATATTACTTTCAATTATCGAGTATATTAAAATAACTCAGAAAGTTCTTTTATGTACAAAAATATTTTAAGATACGATAGAGTTTATGAAAATTCACAAAAGAGATTTAGGATTTTTGAGCGAAAGTAGATAGGTCCTCTCCAGAAAATTTTGGAAGAAACTAATGTGGGAAAATTTTTCTAAAACGCTACTACCATCGACACAGAATTTCTAACATTTCAAGATTAATGATAGGTTTAATTATTGCAATAATATAATTCCCGCAGACTTCCATAACATGCAATATTTACTTGTTGAAATATTATTAAAAATACAATTTTCCTTGTAACAAAACCCACATTCCTCTTCCATTAACAATTTGGACAACAAGACATAAAAGCTAAAGCAACAATACAAGCCTTTAATTTGGAATTTGAATGGTAGATGGCCCAAAAGTAGTTTTAAAAATAAATTTTCATGCCAACTAACGAGTTGGAATCATTATCTCGACCGTAGTTGAAATGGAATAAGTTACAGCTGCAAAACTGTAACTTTTAAACAAAATGATAATGATGCCTTTACCACGATTAAATTTCCTAAAAAAATTTAAATTCATCTCTAATTGTAACAAACTTTTAATACACGCATATATATAAACACATGCGTGATTACAATTGCATTACCCTCAATTCTTCCTGCTCATTCCTACTATTTAGATATCGTGAATATGGATTTGAAATGCATATTCAGCCTAGCAATCCTTGTTTCCAAGATATCGCTTTCGTCGACACAAAATGTGAACGTTGTGATTCAAGGAGCAACATCAATTGCTGAAACAGATGAGAACTTTGTATGCGCTACATTGGATTGGTGGCCTATTGAAAAATGCAACTACAATCAATGTCCTTGGGGAAAGGCTGGACTTTTAAATTTGGTAAGAATTTTTTATTTTGTGTATGAACAATGTCTTTTACATAAAATTTGACTTTTCTTTTATTTTATGTTTTCCGTAGGATTTGAAAAAGAATGGTCTAATAAATGCAATAAAAGGTGAGTTCTACGTATATAATATTACATGTCTCTATCATTAATTCATACATGGTAGTCCATACCCTAAGAATCAAAAAATAGATTGCAAATATTGCGATTCGAATACTGTTAAAAGCCATCTCATAAGAGTGGTTGTGTGAACGAGTTGGACTAAATTTGGTTCAACGCTGGTAAGAACAATTTCAGACTAATTTTAAAATTACTTTCAGCATTCAATCCTTTAAGAATCAAAGTTGGTGGGTCGTTGCAAGATCAAGTGGTGTACGGAGTAGGAGGAGTTAAGAATTGCCCCAATTTCATGAAAAATGAAGATAGTTTATTTGGATTCTCTCAGGGCTGCCTTCCCATGGAAAGATGGGACGAACTCAATAAATTTTTCAATAAAACTGGGTTGGTATTTCTATTTATTACGAAAAAGAGTTAAGTATTCCCTTTTTTTTTCTTAGTAAAGACATTGACTTTATTGGTATGACATTTTGAAGAGTAAAGGTTACATTCGGGTTGATGCTCTTCTCGGAAGAAACCAGTCACAAATCGAAAAGGGTCTTTGGGTTGGCGATTGGAAATCGCAAAATGCAAGGGATTTCATGAAGTATACTATTTCCAGGGGATACAAAGTTGACTCTTATGAATTTGGTAACTAAATTTGATTTCCCGAAGCTCTGCACGAGATTAATTTCCATTATATTTTTTGAATTGTATTTTAATCAATTTATCATTTTAGGAAATCAACTCTGCGGAGCTGGGGTGGGTGCAAGTGTTGAGGTTGAACAATATGGAAAAGACATAGTAGTACTTAAGAATCTATTGAAAGAATTACACCCAGATCCCAAAACTCAACCAAAGGTTCTAGGTCCTAGCTGTTATTATGATGAGAAATGGTTCAATTCCTTCCTAGAAGTTTCAGGACATGAAGTTGTTGATGGAGTTACACACCATATCTATAATCTTGGACCTGGTATCCAAATATGTCTCAATTCAGTGTTTATCGAAGAGGTTTTAGAGGCTTACTTATTACTAGTAGGGTCAGTTTCTTAATTCGATGGATGCATATGCAGGTGATGATCCAAACATGATTACCAAGATTCAAGATCCATCTTACCTAAATCAAGTTGCCCAAACCTATAAAGGTGTTTTGAATATTGTCAACAAGTTTAAACCGCAGTCGGGAGCTTGGGTTTCTGAATCTGGCAGAGCTCTTAACGGCGGTGCTAAAGATTTGTCCCCAACCTTTGCTGATGGATTTTGGTAATATTTTTCTCTCCTTTTCTTCTAACTCTACCTTTCTTTTGTGTAATAAAACACGCGATCAAACTTTTCTCCCTTAACAGGTATTTTGATCAATTTTGAATGGCTTCAACCTACAATCACAAGGTCTTCTGTAGGCAAACTCTCATCGGTGGAAATTATGCTTTACTTATTACTACAACATCTATTCCCAATCCAGATTACTATGGGTCCGTATCTTCACACAGATAGTGTGAGCCTTATCCTTGGTTTTTTTTCCCTATAGCAGCCAACATAATTCATCTTATCAATTTGTTTCGTTTCTAGTGCACTTCTATGGCACCGACTTATGGGAAGTACTGTACTTGCCGTAACTCAAGAGTCTAACCCAAATTTGCGTGTATATGCTCACTGTGCAAAGAAAAAGGTATGCCACCTTTGATAGAGTGAACTTTTCGTTTTTCAAATTAATTATTTTTATTAAATGTTATCTGCATCATTTTCTCTCTTGCAGCCTGGGATTTCTATCATTTTTATTAACTTGTCAAAGGATAGCTCGTTCAATGTCACCCTTTCAAATTACGAACATCTTGAATTTAAAGGTTCCCAAAATAGAGAAGAGTATCATTTGGCTGCGCTAGCTGGAAATATACAAGGTCAAATCGTGTTGCTGAATGACGTTCCAATGGTTCCAACAGAAACATTCGAAATTCCTGCAATGGAGCCAAAGCTTGTCAATGCTTCCACACCCATCTCTATTGCAGCTCATTCCATAGTCTATGTAACCATCAGAGACTTTCAAGTCCCTGCCTGTGCTTAAATTACATCATTTCTTTATCTAAAATGTAACACCCTCAAACTTTGCTCGAACTTTTAGAACGTGATAAGAGTTTCTAACTTATTTTTTCAGTTGTTACTATTGTTCTTAGTTATGTATGAATGTTTTAATTTTAGTTTCCTTCAATTTTTCTCCTTTATCTCAATTCATTTCTTACTATATTTTACATGGACAAAACAATCCACCGAGAATAAATCACTCACTTGTCGCTTCTATATTAGATTCGGCATGTTTCCAATGTTTTTTTCATCTACTTCATTTTCGTACATCTTCATCACAAGTTTCCTAGTGCAATTTCAAATTTAAAGACAGTGCCCTACATGTTTTCATGATAAAGATGAAAACAATAAAATGTAATATAATTAATCGAAACTCATTTCTTTACCTTAGAAATATATTTTTCCCAAATATTACAACATACCAAAAATTAAGAATTAAATGAACGCTATTGGAAGAAAATAATATTCCTTTTCAATGTTTGGAGAAAAGAATCTTTACTAAGGATAACGAACGCCCTCTTTTGTCTCGGGCCGCTACTGAACGAGTATAGGCCTCTCCTATTTGAAGATTGAAATTGTTCTACATCAACCTGGCCATTCTGATTTTGTAGGGTTTGAGTACTCTTTCCACTCGCGCCTTGGATGCCTAATTTGAGTAGCCAATTCGTTCATAACTTTCCCATGACTTGTTTTGTTCTTTTATTCTTGTTTTCTTTTTAGGATTCCTCCTATTTTACTTCTTTTAGTTAGTAGGGAAAAATAACACGAGAGGTCCTTGTACAACAGAGTCAGGACCAATTTAGTCCATGTACTATAAGAGAGAGTGCAAAAAAGGACAATTAACGACGAAATTGACTATTTACGTTAATAAAATATTAGGACACGAGCAATTCAGTCCCTTTCAAATTTAAATAGGGTAAGCTTGTAATATCCTAAAATTTGAGTATCTGTTGTGTTGGTTTGGGTAGGAATTTTGTGTGTTAGCATAGTCTTGTGAAGGCTTGATTTTATTTAGGAAGTTAGAATAATTTTTTTTAGTAAGGTTTATTTAATGAAGTGGATTAAGTGAGCTTAGCACTTAAGTTAATTTAAGTGTTAAATTAAAGCACAAGAGGAGTAAGTGGCAAGATGGTTAAGGAGCTTGAAAGGTCGCTTGAGGTTAGAGGTTCGAGTATCATGGAAAACATTTTTTTTGAAGACTTTATTTTTGTTCTAGCATTGATGGTCGGTCAACCTATGTTTATGATAGGTTGGACTATTTCTTTTGATAAGTTGAATTTTGTTTAAGGAAAGCATGATGTTGGGGATAAGAATCTTGAAGTTATGGTATTAAGAGGGGACAAAAGGCATGGAATATGGAGGATGTTTTGGAAAGTAATCCTAGGCCTTTAGTGGATGAATGTGGACGGCATGGGTGTCTAGGGGTGGCCGAATTTTGTAAGTAGCTTTGGGGGAATAGTTGGTCAATTTTTTCCTTTTGAACATCTTTTGCATTTTTGTTTCCCTCTCCAAAACACTCTCTTTGGCCGAATGTTATTGTGCATTTTGGTGCAATTTTTGCTTTTGGTTTTAGCCTTATTTTGTGTGAACCAAATACCATTTCTCTTCTTTCAATTGTCCTCTTGAAACCGAAACAACATTGGAACTTTTGTGCACTTTTCTTCTTTGGTAAAATAGTGTTTGGCTGAACCTCTCTCTCCCACATCTCTCTTTTCTTCATTTGACTTTTGCTTAATCACATTTTCTTTCATCCTCTCTTGGCCGAATCTTTACCCATCTCAAATTCAATTTCTTTTTCTTTCACTCAAAGTTTAAACATCCATTACCATTCTATTTCTCTTTTCTTTTTCACTTCACCATAGCCGAATTTTTCTACTTCATTTTAGTATTATTTTTGGCCGAATATTCAAGGGTAGACTCTCTTTGATTTTTCTTCAATCGATTTTGGAAAAGGGTAAGTGTTCTTGGCTGTTTCTTCTTCAATTCTTTTCTCGTCTCTATGTTATTTTCTTGTGGACTAAGGCCGAATCTATGGGCATTGGTTTGCAAGGTTCTAATCATTCTTAGAAACCGATTTCTTTTAGGCTCTTCGGACGTTGGAAGCAATCAATCTAAGTCTCGATTCGTTGACAATCGTTTTGGGTAAGTTTAGGTAAGACTTGGTTTTTCGAAGGATAATTATCTGGGATTTAGTGTTATGGCTGAATGGCCTTTGTTCATAATCTTAATATTGGCCGATTGTAGGACAAGGTGATCTAGTGATAGATCGGATCTTCGGACGTTAGTTATTGCTTTGGTGAAAGGTGTGTATCTTACACACTTTATAACTTGGTTAATATATGTATTTATGTGTGTTATAACTAATCATATTATGAAAGTGGGTAAATCGATGAGATCTGGATATGATACCATGATGGTATGAATGAGGATTCGGGTAAGTCCGTTTCAATATGTTGTTAATACATGTGGATTGAAATCATGATCTACGATTTATGATATATTCGTTATGAGATACACATCAAAGTTTATTGACATGACTTGTTTATATATTGCATTGGTATGGGCAATATGAGAGGAGGGGGAAGATTGATATCGTGTCTTCGGACACCAGTGGTTTGGCACCACCAGTGATTTGGTATAACATTCGTGTCTTCTGACACGTGAGGTTTGGCACCTCATAGCGACTTCGTCCCCCGTGGTTAATACCACCGTGGGTTGGCCCCACTTTTGAGATATGGGATCGCCCGCGTTGATTTGGTATCACACGTGGGTTGGCCCCACAGATGGATTATTCGTGACTACGGTCACGAAAGTGATTTGGTATCACATTTGTGTCTTTGGACACCAGTGGTTTGGCACCACCAAAGGGTTTGGTACCACACGGGGTAGAAAAGGAGTTATGGATGGCTAGGTTGGGTGCATTATACATATATGTTGCCTTGTTATAATTTGTGTAAGTATGTGGTATTTACTCGGGAGAGGGAATATGCACTGAGTCTTGGTGACTCACCTTCTCCCTTATATTTTCAGGTGATTCGTGAGATCGCAGATGTGGAGCCGGATGAACTCGAGGAGGCCATGCAATAAAGTTTGGTTTTACATGAACTTCCATTTGGGGTACTATATTTTTATTTGGGTTTTCATATTTTATGGATTTGTAATAAGGCCTCTTTAATTTATGTTTTGGATTATTTATATGCTTTGGGATTTATTCTAAACATGTTTAAGCATGTCACTTGGCTAATCTAAAAATTGAGCTCAAAGTTTTCTAAACTAAAAACTCGCAATGGTTTTAAAAATCTTACCATCGGGTAATAGGAATAGTTCGATAGAAAACATTACAAGTTAAGTGTTTTCAACAAATTAAGTGATTTCCAAAATTCAAATTTCTATACTCAATTGCAAACGGATTTTCAAAGTGATATTTCAAATTATCTTAACAAGGTATAAATGTTTTCTATCCTATGATTCATCAACTAAGTTTTTAAGTTTTATGTAATTCAAAGTAAATCTCAGTTTTAACTTATTTTTGACAAATAAAGAATTTCAAAGAGTTTTTCACAAAATTTAATTGTTAATTCAATTCTTTCAAAAATATTTTCCTTAGTGACATACCAGATTCGGTCGTGGCGTATTGACCGGGTTTGGGGTGTTACAAATTGGTATCAGAGCCAAGTTCAAAAGCTCGGCTGTGGGCCCGAGGCCCAACATGTTTTAAAGAATGAATTTTAAAATGTTTTTGTTGAAAACTATATGGTTGGAAAGGCATGGCCCCGAGTCTCCGACATCAATCCGCCCTGGTAAGTACATCAAACTGTTGATTTTGATGATATGATATGATGATGTTGGCATGACTGTATAGTAGTAGGAACTACTCTAGAGACCTAAACTATAGGTTGAATGTACTCGCGAAATAATTTCTTATTAAAATTATTCATAAAACTGTGCTTTAAAGAAAGTGGAATAATGACTAATGCATAACGCTTTTAAATCAGATAAGTCGAGACTTTAGATATGAGTACTCGTGGTTGAGGTAGTGTTATGCGTGGACGTGGTCGAGGTAGGATGGCTGTGTCTGAGCCAGTAAGGTCGGGTCAAGGATCCGAAAATGAGGTACCACTACCCCCACCACCAGCAGTTGGAGTTGAGCAACAGGATCAAACGGGGGATGACGCAGTGTCTCAGGCGATGCTGCGAGTTCTTGAAAGGGTAGCTGGAATAGGTGGAGGCACAGGAGTTTGGAAATCCGTATCTGAACGACTCCGATCCAATGGAGCGGAGGTATTTCGAGGTGTTTCAGGCGTAGCTCCCAGTGCGGCTGAATATTGGATAGAGGCGACGGAGCGAATCATGGATGACTTGGATTTGAGTGCTGAGGACAAGCTGAAAGGAATCGTATCGCTTCTTCGGGATGAGTCATATCAATGGTGGCTCACAAAGATGAATGGTGCCGCAATGAGGATCTCACTTGGGATTATTTCAAGGCGCGTGATCGGCGGAAATACGTTGGGTCTAATTACATTGATGTGCAAATGTAAGGCATTTCGAGTTTAATCCAAGGTAGTAAGTCCGTGTCGAATATGAAGCGCACTTTAAGACTGAGCCGATATGCTTGGAGGTATTGTGGCATCGAACCACGAACGATGTGTTCGATTCAAGATGGTTTGAGGGACGAGCCGAGATTGTTGATTGCTCCACATCGAGAGCGAGTTTGCTACTTTGATTGAAAAGGCTAAGATAGCCGAAGGAATCAAGGAATCTGCAAAGCGCGAGTTACGACTGAAACAAGCATAAGAGAGGTTACGGATCATCGGGATCAGTCGGTAATTCTCAAAAGAGGGCTAGGCAAAGTGGGCCGAATCAGTCTGGGAGGCCTGTTACTGCTAATCAGGGACCAGCACGGTGTAACCGATGTGGGAAATATCATTGGGGCGAATGTTGGACCGGAGGGAAAAGATGTTTCGAGTGTGGCTCGCTGGATCATCGTGTGAGAGACTGTCCACGTAAGCTAGCCAGGAATCAGTTCGAGGGTCAAGGTCATGCTCAGTTCAGAAATGAGGGACCACAACCACAGAGGGGTCGTGGTAATGGTAGAGGAGGTAATGGTTCTGGTCGAGGCCGAGGAGCGTCTGGCAGAGGTGCTGGCAACACTGAGGCAAGACAGCCTGGTTTGGTGTATGCAGCGAGACGTCGAGAGGAGGGCGACGCACCGGACGTCGAAACCGAATGCGTTTTAATCTTTGGTGAACCATATCTTGCTTTGATAGATGTGGGTTCGACACATTCGTATGTTGCCGTGAGCATAGTAGAGACTATGAATCTAGACTCGAGACTACTTCTAGGAAGATGACAAGATTTAGCCCTCTGGGTCACTCTGTAGAAGTAAATAAGTCAGATAGAGATGTACCCCTAGAACTCCAAGGGGTAGTGTTCGTAGCTGATCTGATGGAATTGCCATTTGAGGAGTTCGATCTGATACTTGGGATGGACTGGTTGGCCAAGTACCAAGCAAGTTTGGATTGCGCTGCTAAGCGCATGGTTTTGAAGTCAGTTGAGGGCGAAGAGGTGGTCATGATAGGTAATAGAAGAGATTATCTATCCAACGTGGTATCTGCGTTGAAAGTTGTGAAGTTGGTTAGGAAGGGCTGTGAGGCATTCGTGGTTCATGTGTGTGCGTTGGAGGCTAAGGAGTCTAATGTGGGGAATGTCCGCACGGTAAAGGAATATGTTGACGTATTTCCTGAAGAACTTCCGGGACTACCTCCGGACCGTGAAGTTGAATTTGGTATAGATCTGTTACCCGAAACGGCGCCAGTGTCTATAGCTCCATATAGGATGGCACCAAAGGAATTGATGGAATTAAAGGCCCAGATTCAAGAGTTGTTGGATCGAAGTTTCATTCGACCAAGTGTTTCGCCATGGGGAGCGCCGGTACTTTTTGTCAAGAAGAAAGATGGTACGATGCGGATGTGTATAGACTACCGCCAGTTGAATAAGCTGACGATCAAAAACAAGTATCCTTTGCCGAGGATAGATGACTTGTTTGATCAGCTTAAGGGGGCAGCGATTTTCTCCAAGATTGATTTAAGGTCTGGATATCATCAGCTAAAGGTGAAAGAGGCTGATATCCATAAGACGGCTTTTCGCACTCGGTATGGGCACTACGAATTTCTGGTGATACCGTTTGGGTTGACTAACGCGCCGGCTCCATTTATGGATATGATGAATCGAGTATTCCAGCATTTTTTGGACCAGTTTGTTGTGGTATTTATAGACGATATTTTGGTATACTCAAAGTCAGAGGAGGAGCATGATGCGCATTTGCGAGTAGTGTTGCGGTCCTGAGGAAAAGCGATTGTACGCCAAATTTAGTAAGTGCGAGTTCGCTTAGGAGGTGACTTTCTTGGGTCACGTAGTATCACCGAGGATTAGAGTGGATCCTCGGAAGATTGAGGCGATGTTGGATTGGAAGTCGCCTAAGTCGATGGTGAGATTCGGAGTTTTCTAGGTCCAGCGGTATTACCGATGTAATATCCCGGGTTAGGGGTCGTTTTGTTGTTGCATGTTATTGCATGTGTTTAGTGTCTTTGTGTGGCTATTTCGGTGTTTTAGGGGCTTAATTGTGGGCAAGGAGTATGCACTGAGTGTATGGGAAAATTTTGGTTTTGGGTGTTTAGTGAAGGGAGTTGAGGAAGCTGGGTTTTTAATTTATTTTGGTATTTCATAGCACAAATGAAGAGTCAGCAAAGTGGCAAGGCATGTGCCACTTGGGAGCTAGGTGTGGCGTCATTTGCTTGGGGGGTGGTGGTCCAGTGTTCGAGCTGTAGAGTCCCCATTTTGTCACTTATTTTTGGACGGCATGGAGGAAGAGGTTGAGAGCAATTTGGATTCTACCTTGGACCAAGTCTTCACATTCAAACGGTTGGTGGAGAGTAAGTGTAGGTGGGAGACTTGGTCATGATGTTTGAATGTGGGAGTGGAGTAATTGGGGGGATTTGGCCGAATTTGAGGGAGTGGGGAGTGGGAGGTGACGGCTTGGTGTGGGAGAGTTAGTAGCCGAATTTCATTTTGGCAAACTTGGTGTTCGGTCACTTTTTGGGTCAAGAGCAAAAGTTTTCCTTAGTCTTTTGTTAGCCGAAATTCCATTGGTCGTTTTCTTTGCTTCCTAAAACCGTAAGTCAAAAGGTGTACTTGCCGAATCTCTTTTGCATTTTGTCTTCTACATTTGGGTTGTTGGCCGAATGCTTTCCTTCCTATCTTCCTCTTCTCTATTTTGTGCAAACCAAACTAGTATTCCTCTTCTCATATCTCATATCTTTTCTTCCTTTTTGAAACACTAAAGCCTAAATTTACCTTGCCTAAACCGAAAATTTCCATTCACCCCTTCCATTTCTTTTCATCTCAAAACCTTGGCGTTCCTTTCTTCTTCTTGAACATACTTTTCTCTTGCTTCATTTTAAGATTTTAGCCGAACCCTCCCTTGGTGATTGCAGGAAATTCTTTGTTCTCTTGAGTAGGGTGAAGCCGAATGTCCCTTGCACTTTTCTCTTCTTTTTCCTTTGTGTAAATCGAAGCTAGCCTCTCCTCTTCTCAACCTTCTTTTCTTGTTTTTGAAACCTTGTAAACCGAAACCCCCATTTTCTCAAATACCATTCATCTTTTCTTTTTTCTTCGAATCAGAAGTACCTTTTATCTCTTTGTTCTATTTTGTTACTTGGCCGAATATCAACACTATTTCTTTGCATTTTGTTTACTCTTCTCTTCAACTCTGACCGAAAATCGTGATTGGTATAAACCACCTTGGCCGAATCTTTGATTCTTCTTTTGGCATAAGTCCTGGCCGAATCGCTTGTGGTTCTCTTCTTGTGCTGGGTGGTCGAATTTAGAGTGTTGGGTCTCTTGCTTCAATCGTTTGGAGATTGGTAAGCCTTGGCCGAATGATCATCTAGTTTCTCTCTTTTTCTTAATCGATTTAAGTTGTTTAAGAATCGTATATGACAACTGTTGATGAGTGTTATCTCTTATGTTGGAACCGATTGCATCATAGGGCGACGGGGACTTTGAAGCAGACAAGTGGAGCTTTCTACCTTGGTTTAACCATTTGATAAGTGGTGGTAAGAAGATTATTTGTTAGTCTATTCTTTTGGATTTCAATAAGATAGGGATTCAAGTGGATTAACTGTTCATCTTTTTATGGTATAGCCGATTGCTTAAGGAGAATCATTGTTTGATTCGGATTTGGTAGGAAACCAAATCATCTTAAAAGGTAAGGGTTCGATATTAACCCCTTTGGTTAACGATGTTGGCCGAATGTTAGATGTCTAACTCCTATTTGGCCGATTGTAGGATCAAGGATACAAGGAGCTTTAGATCGTTTCTTTTAGTATTAAAGGTTGCGCTTTACTGTGTGTAAACTAACACACCGATATCTAGTAATATTGTTATTAAACCTGTTTGCCTATTAAAATCATGACAAAGATGATGGATTATTGGATACCCAAACGGGGTATGTGTACGTATCCGGGTAAGTCAGTATTGTTACTAGATTACTGATGATCTATATGGTATCATGACTATGTATGTATGTGATATGGGGCATGAGTCAAACATATTAGCATGATATGCATAATTTGTATGATATGCATGATTATACGAGTTGGTTTGTTGATGGGTGATATGAGTGGAGGGGTGTTGATGATTTTGTGCCGACGAGCACCAATGTTTTGGTAACACACCTTGTGACTTTGGGTCACCAAAGTGCTTTGGTAGCACATTTGTGTCTTTGGGACACCAGAGGTTGGGCACCTCATTGCGACTTGTCCCTGTGGTTAACACCACCGTGGGTTGGCCCCACATGAGATATGGGATCGTCTGCTAGTGATTGGGTATCACACGATGGGTTGGCCCCATCATTCGATTATTGTGACTACGGTCACCAGTGCTCTGGTAGCACATTTGTGTCTTTGGGACACCAGAGGTTGGGCACCTCATTGCGACTTGTCCCTGTGGTTAACACCACCGTGGGTTGGCCCCACATGAGATATGGGATCGTCTGCTAGTGATTGGGTATCACACGATGGGTTGGCCCCATCATTCGATTATCGTGACTACGGTCACCGTGCTTTGGTAGCACATTGTGTCTTTGGGACACCAATGTTTTAGTAACACATTGTGACTATATGTCACCAAGTGGTTTGGCACCACCAGTGGTTTGGTACCACACGGGTAGAAAAGGGAGATACGGATGGTTAGGATCGGGTTGCATTAATTATGTTGCTATGTATGATGTGTGTTAGCATGTTGTTTCATCGGGAGCGGGATTTATGCATCGAGTCACTCGACTCACCCTCTCCTTTGACATTTCAGTGACTCGTGAGCGCGACATGGAGCCGGGATGGACTCGGGTGCTCATGCCATGCTTGATAAAGTTTTACTTCAACACTATCATTTGGGTACTTTAGTTTAATTATCATGTTATTTGGTTTTTTTTTATTTGGACTTGTAAAAGGGCCTTTAAATTATGTTTTATGATGGTTATGTTTTAATTAGATTCGCAACCTGGCTTAACAAATAACTTGGCATGAAATTTTACTAAACTTGGAAAGACAACGTTTTCGAAATTTTACCGCAATGTGTTTTAGACTATACCATCGGGTATCTCGCTATGTTTTGTTATTCAATAAACTCAAATGATTTTCAAATCAAACTCGATTTGCTACTAAGTCTAAAGTGTTTCAAAATGGCACTAGGAAACTATTGGAAGTCCTAAATGAAATCAACTCGTTCACTATGTTTTTGCCCCGCTTTTAAACGAAAAAAAAGATAACTCAAAGACGTTTTCCCCGTAACATACCAGATTCGGTCGTGGTGTCTTGTCCGAGTTTGGGGTGTTACAATTGTGGTATCAGAGCCAAGTTCAAAGGCTCGGCTGTGGGCCTGAGGCCCAAAAATGTTTTCAAAAGGTTGTTTTGTTAATCTTTATTCTTAAAGTAAGGTTTGAAAGGCATGGCACCGAGTCTCCGGCACCAGTTCGCCCAGGTAAGTACCCCGTACTATTGCTTGTGAACTGATTGGATGTGATATGATTTGATGAATAGCAATAGTATACTACTTTAGAGATTGAAACCGATAGGATTACGTGAACTCGCGAGAACAAATCCTCTTAAAATATTCATAAGACTTGCTTTTTAACAAGTGGAATAAATATCGATGCATAAAAATTCTTAATCGAGATCGTAGAAAGATTAGTCATGAGCGCTAGAGGTGGACGTGGTCGTGGGCGAGGTCGTGGCGGGATGACGCTTTACGAGCCCGTAGGATCCGGGTCGTGGTTCGTAAAATGAGATACCGATTCGCTGCGCCACCGAGGTGGTGAGTTCCAAGATCGGGCCGGGGGCGGCAGCGTCACACGAGCGATCTTTGCGAGTGTTGGAAAGGGTAGCGAGGAGTTGGTGGTGGCGCGGGAGTTAGGAAATTGCTTTCTGGCGACTTCGGCCCAATGGGGCCGAATTCTTCCGAGGTGTTTCTGGTGTTGCTCCCAGCACGGCTGAATATTGGTTGGAGGCAACTGAGCGGATCATGGACGACCTGGACTTGACAACTGAAGAGAAGCTGAAGGGCATCGTATCGCTTCTTCGGGATGAGTCATATCAGTGGTGGCTCACGGTTCGAGACAGTGTGGCAGCAGAGGATCTAACATGGGATTATTTCAGGGCTGCATATCAAAAGAAGTACATCGGAGCTAGTTATATTGACTCCCAGCGGAAGGCATTTCTGAGGCTTGTTCAGGGGAGTAAATCTGTTTCTGAGTATGAGGCCGAGTTCCTGAAGCTGAGTAGGTATGCCAGGGGCATTGTGGCCACTGAGCATGAGAGGTGTGTTCGTTTCGAGGATGGTCTACGAGACGACTTGAGGTTGCTGATTGCTCCTCGCCGGGAGAGCGAGTTTGTTGTCTTAGTTGAGAAGGCTAAGGTAGCCGAGGGGTTAAGGAGTCGCGAGACAAGGCATGGACAGAAATAGACATAAGAGGAGCTTTGGGTCTTCTCGGGTCGTCGGGTAATCCGCAGAAGAGGGCTGCATCGAGTGGGCCGAACCACCGCTAGGTTTTGTTGTTTGCTAGCGAGGACCGCCGCAGCGGTGATCGGGCAGGGAAATCTCATTGGGGTGGTTCTTTGGATTGGAGGAAAAGGTTGCTTCGAGTGTGGTTCTCTGGAGCACCGTGTGAGGGGACCGTCCGCGTAGGTTGGCTAGGATTCATCCAAGGCGGGCCGTGTCGATTCAGAGGTAGTGGACCGCCACCGCAGAGGGGCCGTGGTAATGGCGCAGGCGGTAATGGTTACGTCGGGCCGCGAGCACCGGGCGAGAGGTGCGAGTAGCTCTGATGCTAGACACCGGATTAGTGTATCTTTGCGAGGCGCCGAGAGGAGGCGACGCACCGGGCGTCATAACCGTGACGTTTGATTTTTGGTTCTCCTTATACTGCTTTGATTGATGTGGGTTCAACGCACTCTTATGTTGCCGATGAGTATAGTAGAGACCATGGATTTAGACTCGAGATATCTTCTAGGCGGATGACCGTGATTAGCCCTCTAGGTCACTCTGTAGTAGTAGATAAACTGTTTAGAGAGGTACCCTTAGAACTCCAAGGGGTAGTGTTTGTTTCTTTGATCCGATGGAACTACCGTTTGGGGAGTTCGACCGATTCTTGGGATGGATTGGTTGGTCAAGTACCGAGGCGAGGTTGGATTGCGCGCCCAAGCGCATGGTTCTTAAGACGGTTGAGGGTGATGAGGTGGCTATGATAGGTAAGAGGAGGGATTACTTATCAAATGTGGTATCCGCTCTGAAGGCGCAGAAGATGGTCGAGAAAGGCCGTGAAGCGTATGTAGTTCATGTGTATGCCTTGGAGGCTAAGGAGTCTGCTGTGAGAAGGTTCGCACTGCTAAGGAGTTTATCGATGTTTTTCCCGAGGAGCTTCCGTGTTTGCCGCCAGATCGCGAGGTGGAGTTCGGGATTGATCTGTTATTGCCGGAATCTGCGCGGTCTATTGCTCCGTATAGGATGGCGCCAAAGGAGTTGGTGGAGCTTAAGGCTCGAGATCCGGGAGTTATTGGATCGAGGTTTTATCGGTAGAGTGTTTCGCCGTAAGTGCGCCGGTACTCTTTGTCAAGAAGAAAGATGGCACAATGCGGATGTGCATAGACTACCGCTTGATTGAACAAGCCGACGATTAAAAACAAGTATCCGCTGCCACGGATAGATGATTTGTTTGATCACCGAAGGTGCCGCGGTATTTTTCGAAAGATCGACTTGAGGTCCGGGTATCACCATTAAAGGTTAAGGAGGCGGATATCCATAAAACAGCGTTTGGACTCGGTATGGGCACTCACGAATTTCTCGTAATGCCATTCGGGTTGACTAACGCACCGGCGGCGTTATGGACATGATGAATAGGGTGTTTCAAAGATATCGGATCGGTTAAATCGTGGTTTTCATAGACGACATCTTGGTGTACTCAAGGACGAGGAAGAGCATGATAAGCATTTACGAGTGGTGTTGCGATTTTGAGGGAAAAGCAAATCTATGCTAAGTTTAGTAAGTGCGAGTTCGGCTTAGAGAAGTGACTTTCTTGGGTCATGTAGTGTCGGTGAGGGATTCGAGTAGATTCTCGTAAGATTGAGGCGCTTTTGGATTGAAGCCGCTAAGTCGCTGGTGAGAGATTCGGAGTTTTCTGGTTTGGCCGATACTATCGAAGGTTTGTTGAGGGTTTCTCGTTGATAGCGCGCCGATGACCAAGTTCTTGAGGAAAGAAGTTCCGTTTGTGTGGACCGAGAAACAATGCAGAAAGCTTCGATAAGTTAAAGAAGATTTTGACCGAGGCTCCTGTTCTAATTCAACCCGAGGTGGTAAGGAATTCACAGTCTATTGCGACGCATCACATATGGGCTTGGGTTGTGTGTTGATACAAGAAGGTAAGGTTGTGGCTTACGCTTCTCGACAGCTGAGGCCACATGAGGTCAACTATCCGACGCACGACTTGGAGCTAGCAAAACGTAGTCTTCGCTTTAAAGATTTGGAGGCACTACTTATACGGAGAGAGATCGATAGTCTACACGATCACAAGAGTCGAAGTATCTGCTGACTCGTAAGGATTTGAATTTGAGGCGTATGCAGATGGGTCGAGTTCTTGAAAGATTACGATCGTTCGATTGAGTATCATCCGGCAAGGCTAACGTGGTGGTCGACGCGTTGAGCCGCAAGGTTGTTTCGGACTTAAGAGCATTGTTTGCCCACTTGAGTTTGTATGACGATGGGAGTATTCTGGCAGAGTTGCAAGTTAAGCCTACTTGGGTTGAGCGGTCGTAGAGAAACAAATATTGGATGAGGTTACGAGTGCGCGGAGGTTACAAGTGCGTAATGGTGGTTTGGAGGGTTACAGACTTGTCCGTGACGGGGTTCTGTGCTTCCAAGGTAAGGCTTGTATGCCTAAAGATGTTGAGCTGAGGCGAAAGATTCTTCAGGGCGCACATAGCGATCCTTATGCTATGCACCACAGAGGTAGCAAGATGTATAAGGATCTTAGAGAGCGATTTTGGTGGCCTGGCTTGAAGAAGGAGGTGACAGAGTTTGTTGGGAAGTGTCTAACTTGTCGTGAGTCAGGTCAAGGCTGAACATCGATTCTTGCCGTCGGGGTTGCTTCACCGTGAAGATTCCTCGATGGAAGTGGGAAAGGATAACCATGGATTTCGTCGATGGAGTTACCGCTTCGCCAAGCAAGAAAGATTCATTTTGGGTAGTAGTGGATCGATCGACTAAATCACTCACTTTATTCGATGAGGGTTGACTACTCACTTGGCTTCTAGCGGCTGTATATTTCGAGAGATAGTGAGGTTGCACGGCGTGCGGTTTACGATAATCTCGGATAGGGATCCCGATTCACGTCAAGGTTCCGAAAGCAATCATGATCGCTCGGGTACTCGTTTGATTTCAAAGACGGCTCTTCACCCATGATCGGACGGTCAATCGAAAGGGTCATTCGGATCTTAGAGGATATCTTTGAGAGGTTGTGTCCTGGATTTCAGAGGTAGTTGGGAGGAGTTCTTGCCATTAGCTGAGTTTGCCTACAACAACAGTTACCAAGCGAGCATTAAGATGGCACCGTATGAGGCGTTGTATGGTAGGAAATGTCGCTCACCTACGTGTTGGACGGAGTTAGGTGAACGTCGCTTGTTGGGACCCGAGTTGGTTGCTTGAGACCAAGACAAGGTTAAGTCGATTCGGTCTCGATTGAAGGAAGCTTCGGACCGGCAGAAGTCTTATGCCGATCTTAAGCGAAGAGATATAGAGTTCGCTGTGGGGGATCGAGTGTTCCTGAAGGTCTCGCCTTGGAAGAAGGTGTTGAGGTTCGGGAAGAAAGGCAAGCTAAGTCCGAGATTTATTGGACCGTATAAGGTATTGAGACGAGTTGGACCAAAGTGGCGTATCGGCTTGAGTTGCCAGTGAGCTTAGTCGATTCACGACGTATTCCACGTTTCGATGCTTGAGGTATCGTTCGAGATCCGTCGCATGTGGTAGCAGTGGAAGAGATCGACGTAAATCCAGATTTGACCATGGAAGAGGAACCTGTGCAGATTCTTGATCGGGATGTGAGGGTCCTGCGTAGGAAAGTCTGTGCCTTTGGTTAAGGTTCTTTAGCGGAATCATGGCGTAGAAGAAGCTACGTGGGAACCCGAGGATACGATGAGACAAAGAATACCCGCAACTCTTCTGATCGGGTAATTTCGAGGTCGAAATTATTTTAAGGGGGTAGAACTGTAATATCCCGGGTTAGGGGCTGTTTTGTTGTTGCATGTTATTGCATGTGTTTAGTGTGCTGTGTGGCTATTTCGGTGTTTTAGGGGCTTAATTGTGGGCAAGGAGTATGCCTGAGTGTATGGGAAAATTTTGGTTTTTGGTGTTTAGTGAAGGGAGTTGAGGAAGCTGGGGTTTTTAATTTATTTTTGGTATTTCATAGCACAAATGAAGAGCTGGCAAAGTGGCAAGGCATGTGCCACTTGGGAGCTAGGTGTGGCGTCATTTGCTTGGGGGGTGGTGGTCCAGTGTTCGAAATTTGTAGAGTCCCCATTTTGTCACTTATTTTTGGACGGCATGGAGGAAGAGGTTGAGAGCAATTTGGATTCTACCTTGGACCAAGTCTTCACATTCAAACGGTTGGTGGAGAGTAAGTGTAGGTGGGAGACTTGGTCATGATGTTTGAATGTGGGAGTGGAGTAATTGGGGGATTTGGCGAATTTGAGGGAGTGGGGAGTGGGAGGTGACGGCTTGGTGTGGGAGAGTTAGTAGCCGAATTTCATTTTGGCAAACTTGGTGTTCGGTCACTTTTTGGGTCAAGAGCAAAAGTTTTCCTTAGTCTTTTGTTAGCCAAATTCCATTGGTCGTTTTCTTTGCTTCCTAAAACCGTAAGTCAAAAGGTGTACTTGCCGAATCTCTTTTGCATTTTGTCTTCTACATTTGGGTTGTTGGCCGAATGCTTTCCTTCCTATCTTCCTCTTCTCTATTTTGTGCAAACCAAAACTAGTATTCCCTCTTCTCATATCTCATATCTTTTCTTCCCTTTTGAAACACTAAAGCCAGAAATTTACCTTGCCTAAACCGAAAATTTCCATTCACCCCTTCCATTTCTTTTCATCTCAAAACCTTGGCGTTCCTTCTTCTTCTTGAACATACTTTTCTCTTGCTTCATTTTAAGATTTTAGCCGAACCCTCCCTTGGTGATTGCCGAAATTCTTTGTTCTCTTGAGTAGGGTGAAGCCAATGTCCCTTGCACTTTTCTCTTCTTTTTCCTTTGTGTAAATCGAAGCTAGCCTCTCCTCTTCTCAACCTTCTTTTCTTGTTTTTGAAACCTTGTAAACCGAAACCCCATTTTCTCAAATACCATTCATCTTTTCTTTTTCTTGAATCAAGTACCTTTTATCTCTTTGTTCTATTTTGTTACTTGGCCGAATATCAACACTATTTCTTTGCATTTTGTTTACTCTTCTCTTCAACTCGACCGAAAAAATGCGTGATTGGTATAAACCACCCCGCCGAATCTTTGATTCTTCTTTTGGCATAAGTCCCGGCCGAATCGCTTGTGGTTCTCTTCTTGTCTTTGGGTGGCCGAATTTAGAGTGTTGGGTCTCTTGCTTCAATCGTTTGGAGATTGGTAAGCCTTGGCCGAATGATCATCTAGTTTCTCTCTTTTTCTTAATCGATTTAAGTTGTTTAAGAATCGTATATGACAACCTGTTGATGAGTGTTATCTCTTATGTTGGAACCGATTGCATCATAGGGCGACGGGGACTTTGAAGCGCATAAGTGGAGCTTTCTACCTTGGTTTAACCATTTGATAAGTGGTGGTAAGAAGATTATTTGTTAGTCTATTCTTTTGGATTTCAATAAGATAGGGATTCAAGTGGATTAACTGTTCATCTTTTTATGGTATAGCCGATTGCTTAAGGAGAATCATTGTTTGATTCGGATTTGGTAGGAAACCAAATCATCTTAAAAGGTAAGGGTTCGATATTAACCCCTTTGGTTAATCGATGTTGGCGAATGTTAGATGTCTAACTCCTATTTGGCCGATTGTAGGATCAAGGATACAAGGAGCTTTAGATCGTTTCTTTTAGTATTAAAGGTTGCGCTTTACCAGGTGTGTAAACTAACACACTGATATCTAGTAATATTGTTATTAAACCTGTTTGCCTATTAAAATCATGACAGTATGATGGATTATTGGATACCCAAACGGGGTATGTGTACGTATCCGGGTAAGTCAGTATTGTTACTAGATTACTGATGATCTATATGGTATCATGACTATGTATGTATGTGATATGGGGCATGAGTCAAACATATTAGCATGATATGCATAATTTGTATGATATGCATGATTATACGAGTTGGTTTGTTGATGGGTGATATGAGTGGAGGGGGCAAAGGATGATTTTGTGTTGTGAGCACCGGTGTTTTGGTAACACACCTTGTGACTTTGGGTCACTAGTGCTTTGGTAGCACATTTGTGTCTTTGGGACACCGCAGGTTGGGCACCTCATTGCGACTTGTCCTCGTGGTTAACACCACTGTGGGTTGGCCCCACATGAGATATGGGATCGTCTGCTAGTGATTGGGTATCACACGATGGGTTGGCCCCATCATTCGATTATTGTGACTACGGTCACCAAAGTGCTCTGTAGCACATTTGTGTCTTTGGGACACCAGAGGTTGGGCACCTCATTGCGACTTGTCCTGTGGTTAACACCACCGTGGGTTGGCCCCACATGAGATATGGGATCGTCACTAGTGATTGGGTATCACACGATGGGTTGGCCCCATCATTCGATTATCGTGACTACGGTCACCAGTGCTTTGGTAGCACATTGTGTCTTTGGGACACCAGTGTTTTGGTAACACATTGTGACTATATGTCACCAGTGGTTTGGCACCACCAGTGGTTTGGTACCACACGGGGTAGAAAAGGGAGATACGGATGGTTAGGATCGGGTTGCATTAATTATGTTGCTATGTATGATGTGTGTTAGCATGTTGTTTCATCGGGAGCGGGATTTATGCACTGAGTCACTCGACTCATCCTCTCCTTTGACATTTCAGGTGACTCGTAGACGCGGACATGGAGCCGGGATGGACTCGGGGTGCTCATGCCATGCTTGATAAAGTTTTACTTCAACACTATCATTTGGGTACTTTAGTTTAATTACTGTTATTTGGTTTTTTTTTATTTGGACTTGTAAAAGGGCCTTTAAATTATGTTTTATGATGGTTATGTTTTAATTAGATTCGCAACCTGCTTAACAAATAACTTGGCATGAAATTTTACTAAAACTTGGAAAGACAACGTTTTCGAAATTTTACCGCAATGTGTTTTAGACTATACCATCGGGTATCTCGCTATGTTTTGTTATTCAATAAACTCAAATGATTTTCAAATCAAACTCGATTTGCTACTAAGTCTAAAGTGTTTCAAAATGGCACTAGGAAACTATTGGAAGTCCTAAATGAAATCAACTCGTTCACTATGTTTTTGCCCCGCTTTTAAACGAAAAAAAAGATAACTCAAAGACGTTTTCCCCGTAACATACCAGATTCGGTCGTGGTGTCTTGTCCGAGTTTGGGGTGTTACAACCGAAGATTTGTAGAGGGATTTTCTTTGATAGCAGCACGTATGACCAAGTTATTGAGGAAAGGAGTTCCATTTGTGTGGACCGAGAAGCGAAGCAAGGAAGTTTCGACAAGTTGAAGAAGATTACGATGAAGCTCCGGTTTGATTCAACTTTGAGGCAAGGAATTCCGCAGTTCTTGTGATGCATCACATACTAGTTTGGGATGTGTGCTGATGCAAGAAGGAAAGGTAGTGGCTTATGCATCTCGACAGTTGAGACCACATGAGGTTAATTATCCGACGCATGACTTGGAATTAGTCGTGGTTTTTGCTTTGAAGATATGGAGACATTATTTGTGCGGAGAGAAGTCGATAGTCTACACGGATCACAAGAGTCTTAAGTATCTATTGACTCAGAAGGATTTGAACTTAAGGCAGCGTAGATGGATTGAGTTGTTGAAGGACTACGACTGTTCGATTGAGTACCATCCGGGTAAAGCTAACATAGTGGCGGACGCGTTGAGCCGTAAGGTTGTGTCGACTTAAGATCGATGTTTGCTCGTCTTAGCTTATATGACGATGGGAATCTTTTGGTCGAATCGCAAGTCAAGCCGACTTGGTTAGAGCAAATCAAGGAGAAGCAGTTAGAGGATGATGGTTTAAATGATCGGAGGTTGCAGGTTCAGAATGGAGGTTTAGAGGAATATAGTTTGTCCAGCAATAGAGTACTTGTGTTTTAAAGGGAGAGCTTGTATGCCAAGGATGTTGAGTTGAGGCAAAGGATTCTTCGGGATGCACATAATGTACATATGCTATGCATCTGGAGGAAGCAAGATGTATCGGGATTTAAGAGAGCGATTTTGGTGGCCAGTGTCAGAAGCGTGAGGTAACGAGTTTGTGGGTAAATGTCGGCGTGTCGCCAGGTCAAGCGAGCATCGATTCTGCGTCTGCGGTTACTTCAATAGTGAAGATTCCACAGATGGAAGTGGGAAATGATCACTATGGACTTTGTCGATGGATTACCTCTTACACCTAGTAAGAAGGATTCAGTTGGGTGATTGTGGATCGTCGACTAAGTCGACTCATTTCATTCCGGTAAGGATGGATTATTCGCCTGAGGTTAGCTAAGTTGTATGTAGCGGAAATAGTGAGGTTGCACGGTGTGCGGTGTCGATCATCTCGAGATAGAGATCCTAGATTTACATCAAGGTTTTGGAGAGCATTACATCGGGCTTTAGGTACGCAGCGGTTGGATTTCAAGATCGCATTTCATCCACATCCGAAGAGGCGATCGGAAAGGGTTATTCAGATTTTAGAGGATATCTTTGAGAGGATGTGTTTTGGACTTAGAGGCACTGGGAAGAGTTTTTGCCGTTAGTGAGTTTGCATACAACAATAGTTACCAAGCAAGCATTAAGATGGCACCATATGAGGCGTTGTATGGTAGGAGGTGTCGCACGCCTACATGTTGGACGAGTTGGGTGAGCGTCGGATGTTAGGACCAGAGTTGGTTGCGCAGAGGCGAGGATAAGGTTAAGATGATTCAGTGCTCGTCTGAAGGAAGCTTCGGATAGGCGTAAGTCATATGCCGATCTCAAGCGAGAGGGATATAGAGTTTGCCGTGGGTGACAAAGTTTTTCTGAAGGTCTCGCCATGGAAGAAAGTGTTAAGATTTGGGAGAAAAGGCAAGTTAAGTCCAAGGTTCATTGGACCGTATAAGGTGTTGAGACGAGTGGGACCAGTGAGCCTATCACTCGAGTTGCAATCGTAGTGAGTCGATTCACGATGTGTTCCATGTATCCATGCTTAGACGCTATCGTTCTGATCCATCGCAGGTTGTGGCAGTAGAGGAAATAGAGGTGAGCCCAGATCTGACAGTAGAAGAAGAACTTGTGCAGATTCTAGATCGAGATGTGAAAGTTTTGCGTAGGAAGTCCGTTCCTTTAGTGAAGGTTTTATGGAGGAATCATGGCGTGGAAGAAGCTACATGGGAACCGGAGGATGCAATGAGGCAGCAGTACCCTCAACACTTTTGAGCAGGTAATTTCGAGGTCGAAATTTTTTTTTAGGAGGGTAGAATTGTAATATCCTAAAATTTGAGTATCTGTTGTGTTGGTTTGGGTAGGAATTTTGTGTGTTAGCATAGTCTTGTGAAGGCTTGATTTTATTTAGGAAGTTAGAATAATTTTTTTAATAAGGTTTATTTAATGAAGTGGATTAAGTGAGCTTAGCACTTAAGTTAATTTAAGTGTTAAATTAAAGCACGAGAGGAGTAAGTGGCAAGATGGTTAAGGAGCTTGAAAGGTGGCTTGAGGTTAGAGGTTCGAGTATCATGGAAAACATTTTTTTTGAAGACTTTATTTTTATTCTAGCATTGATGGTCGGTCAACCTATGTTTATGATAGGTTGGACTATTTCTTTGATAAGTGAATTTTTGTTTAAGGAAAGCATGATGTTGGGGATAAGAATCTTGAAGTTATGGTATTAAGAGGGGACAAAAGGCATGGAATATGGAGGATGTTTTGGAAAGTAATCCTAGGCCTTTAGTGGATGAATGTGGACGGCATGGGTGTCTAGGGGTGGCCGAATTTTGTAAGTAGCTTTGGGGGAATAGTTGGTCAATTTTTTCCTTTTGAACAACTTTTTGCATTTTTGTTTTCCCTCTCCAAAAACACTCTCTTTGGCCGAATGTTATTGTGCATTTTGGTGCAATTTTTGCTTTTGGTTTTAGCCTTATTTTGTGTGAACCAAATACCATTTCTCTTCTTTCAATTGTCCTCTTGAAACTGAAACAACATTGGAACTTTTGTGCACTTTTCTTCTTTGGCAAAATAGTGTTTGGCCGAACCTCTCTCTCCACATCTCTCTTTTCTTCATTTGACTTTTGCTTAATCACATTTTCTTTCATCCTCTCTTGGCGAATCTTTACCCATCTCAAATTCCATTTCTTTTCTTTCACTCAAAGTTTAAACATCCATTACCATTCTATTTCTCTTTTCTTTTTCACTTCACCATAGCCGAATTTTTCTACTTCCTTTTAGTATTATTTTTGGCCGAATATTCAAGGGTAGACTCTCTTTGATTTTTCTTCAATCGATTTTGGAAAAGGGTAAGTGTTCTTGGCGTTTCTTCTTCAATTCTTTTCTCGTCTCTATGTTATTTTCTTGTGGACTAAGGCCGAATCTATGGGCATTGGTTTGCAAGGTTCTAATCATTCTTAGAAACCGATTTCTTTTAGGCTCTTCGGACGTTGGAAGCAATCAATCTAAGTCTCGATTCGTTGACAATCGTTTTGGGTAAGTTTAGGTAAGACTTGGTTTTTCGAAGGATAATTATCTGGGATTTAGTGTTATGGCCGAATGGCCTTTGTTCATAATCTTAATATTGGCCGATTGTAGGACAAGGTGATCTAGTGGTAGATCGGATCTTCGGACGTTAGTTATTGCTTTGGTGAAAGGTGTGTATCTTACACACTTTATAACTTGGTTAATATATGTATTTATGTGTGTTATAACTAATCATATTATGAAAGTGGGTAAATCGATGAGATCTGGATATGATACCATGATGGTATGAATGAGGATTCGGGTAAGTCCGTTTCAATATGTTGTTAATACATGTGGATTGAAATCATGATCTACGATTTATGATATATTCGTTATGAGATACACATCAAAGTTTATTGACATGACTTGTTTATATATTTCATTGGTATGGGCAATATGAGAGGAGGGGGAAGATTGATATCGTGTCTTCGGACACCAGTTGTTTGGCACCACCAGTGATTTGGTATCACATTCGTGTCTTCGGACACCAGAGGTTTGGCACCTCATAGCGACTCGTCCTTGTGGTTAATACCACCGTGGGTTGGCCCCACTTTTGAGATATGGGATCGTCTGCCAGTGATTTGGTATCACACGTGGGTTGGCCCCACAACTTGATGATTCGTGTCTTCGGACACCAGTGGTTTGGCACCACCAATGATTTGGTATCACATTCGTGTCTTCGGACACCAGAGGTTTGGCACCTCATAGCGACTCGTCCCTTGTGGATTAACTCCACCGTGGGTTGGCCCCACTTTTGAGATATGGGATCGTCTCGCCGGTGATTTGGTATCACACGTGGGTTGGCCCCACGATGGATTATTCGTGACTACGGTCACCAGAGATTTGGTATCACATTTGTGTCTTTGGACACCAGTGGTTTGGCACCACCGGTGGTTTGGTACCACACGGGGTAGAAAAGGAGTTATGGATGGCTAGGTTGGGTGCATTATACATATATGTTGCCTTGTTATAATTTGTGTAAGTATGTGGTATTTACCCTGAGAGGGAATATGCATCGAGTCTTGGTGACTCACCTTCTCCTTATATTTTCAGGTGATTCGTGAGATCGCGGATGTGGAGCCGATGAACTCGAGGAGGCCATGCAATAAAGTTTGGTTTTACATGAACTTCCATTTGGGGTACTATATTTTTATTTGGGTTTTCATATTTTATGGATTTGTAATAAGGCCTCTTTAATTTATGTTTTGGATTATTTATATGCTTTGGGATTTATTCTAAACATGTTTAAGCATGTCACTTGGCTAATCTAAAAATTGAGCTCAAAGTTTTCTAAACTAAAAACTCGCAATGGTTTTAAAAATCTTACCATCGGGTAATAGGAATATTTCGATAGAAAACATTACAAGTTAAGTGTTTTCAACAAATTAAGTGATTTCCAAAATTCAAATTTCTATACTCAATTTCAAACGGATTTTCAAAGTGATATTTCAAATTATCTTAACAAGGTATAAATGTTTTCTATCCTATGATTCATCAACTAAGTTTTTAAGTTTTATGTAATTCAAAGTAAATCTCAGTTTTAACTTATTTTCGACAAATAAAGAATTTCAAAGAGTTTTTCACAAAATTTAATTGTTAATCCGATTCTTTCAAAAATATTTTCCTTAGTGACATACCAGATTCGGTCGTGGCGTATTGACCGGGTTTGGGGTGTTATAAAGCTAGTCCCTATATTATTCAAATGTGAGGAAAGAGGGATAATTGAATTGGGGGTTAACTCCTCTCGTTTGTAAAAAAAATTATATGGTTCAGAGAAAAACAAGATAGATGCAAATGTGAAAAAATACATCCACACAATATAATCATCAGTTGGTGGAATTTCATCAACTAAAAAACATAAATAATTCAAACAACTTTATATCAAATAATAAAGTTTATAAACATTCAAACAAATTTAATTAATAGTTTTTAGTAATTTTGCAATGTCACTAACCCCGCATTTCTACGGAAAATATACTTTACAAATTTTAAATAAAGAATTTTGTACTACTTGGCCAACTGACCCAAGTGTCAAATCCACTAGGTAGGTGGCTTACCTATTGGGCTTTTATAGTATACAAGGTGAAATATGGGCACTTGGACGGCACTTGTTCTTCCCTAATTGGTTTCGAACTTTCAATATAAAAAAAGGACATAAATATTCAAAAAAATAATATAAACTATCCCTATAGGGTTTGGATTTTAAGTTATAACGATTTGATTTTCTATGCATTTCATTACACTGAAAACAAAAGAAGGTCTTGCTTAGTCTAGGTAGTTGATGTCATCTTCATTAAGATGCATTTTCTAAAGGCCCGGAGTAACATTCTCAAAACCAACAATTCATTGTCTTATACAAACCACATGGTCTATCTTTTCTCAGAAAACAAAGAAAAGAGAAAAATTCTATTGAAATCCATATACGATAGAATTGATTTAAAATATATATTACTTTCAATTATCGAGTATATTAAAATAACTCAGAAAGTTCTTTTATGTACAAAAATATTTTAAGATACGATAGAGTTTATGAAAATTCACAAAAGAGATTTAGGATTTTTGAGCGAAAGTAGATAGGTCCTCTCCAGAAAATTTTGGAAGAAACTAATGTGGGAAAATTTTTCTAAAAAGCTACTACCATCGACACAGAATTTCTAACATTTCAAGATTAATGATAGGTTTAATTATTGCAATAATATAATTCCCGCAAACTTCCATAACATGCAATATTTACTTGTTGAAATATTATTAAAAATACAATTTTCCTTGTAACAAAACCCACATTCCTCTTCCATTAACAATTTGGACAACAAGACATAAAAGCTAAAGCAACAATACAAGCCTTTAATTTGGAATTTGAATGGTAGATGGCCCAAAAGTAGTTTTAAAAAGAAATTTTCATGCCAACTAACGAGTTGGAATCATTATCTCGACCGTAGTTGAAATGGAATAAGTTACAGCTGCAAAACTGTGACTTTTAAACAAAATGATAATGATGCCTTTTCCACGATTAAATTTCCTAAAAAAATTTAAATTCATATCTAATTGTAACAAACTTTTAATACACGCATATATATAAACACATGCGTGATTACAATTGCATTACCCTCAATTCTTCCTGCTCATTCCTACTATTTAGATATCATGAATATGGATTTGAAATGCATATTCAGCCTAGCAATCCTTATTTCCCAGATATCGCTTTCGTCGACACAAAATGTGAACGTTGTGATTCAAGGAGCAACATCAATTGCTGAAACAGATGAGAACTTTGTATGCGCTACATCGGATTGGTGGCCTATTGAAAAATGCAACTACAATCAATGTCCTTGGGGAAAGGCTGGACTTTTAAATTTGGTAAGAATTTTTTATTTTGTGTATGAACAATGTCTTTTACATAAAATTTGACTTTTCTTTTATTTTATGTTTTCCGTAGGATTTGAAAAAGAATGGTCTAATAAATGCAATAAAAGGTGAGTTCTACGTATATAATATTACATGTATCTATCATTAATTCATACATGGTAGTCCATACCCTAAGAATCAAAAAATAGATTGCAAATATTGCGATTCGAATACTGTTAAAAGCCATCTCATAAGAGTGGTTGTGTGAACGAGTTGGACTAAATTTGGTTCAACGCTGGTAAGAACAATTTCAGACTAATTTTAAAATTACTTTTAGCATTCAGTCCTTTAAGAATCAAAGTTGGTGGGTCGTTGCAAGATCAAGTGGTGTACGGAGTAGGAGGAGTTAAGAATTGCCCCAATTTCATGAAAAATGAAGATAGTTTATTTGGATTCTCTCAGGGCTGCCTTCCCATGGAAAGATGTGACGAACTCAATAACTTTTTCAACCAAACTGGGTTGGTATTTCTATTTATTGCGAAAAAGAGTTAAGTATTCCCTTTTTTTTTCTTAGTAAATGTAACACCCCAAACCCGGTCAATACGCCATGACCGAATCTGGCATGCCACGAAGGAAAACGTTTTGAAGAAAAACAAGTATACGATTAATTTTTAGTGAAAAACTTTTTATTATTCTAAATTCGTAGAAAATTAAGTTGAAAACTGATATTTTACTTTGCAATTCCGTAAATAGATTTTTAAAACTTAGTCGCAGCTTAGATTCGTAAATCATTTATAAATTAAAGAGAAACTAAAGCAATTAGGTTGAAAATCGTATCTAATAGAAATTTGGAAACTTAAGTGTTGTAAAATAGTTTGAGTTATCGAAAATACTTAAGTTGTTAAAAATTATCAATTTATTTAGGTTACCCGATGGTAACGTTTTAAAAACCATCGCGCTTTGTATTTTAGAAAACTTTGTTCACATATCATTAAATCAATCATGTAATTTGCAAGTTATTCCTAAAACAAATCCAAAGCATATAAATAATCCAAAAACATAATTAAAGAGGCCTTATTACAAACCCATAAAAATGAAAACCAAATTAAAATCAAGTACCCAAATGGAAGTTCATGTAAAACCAAATTTCATTGCATGGCCTCCTCGAGTTCATCCGGCTCCTCATCCGCGAATTTACGAATTACCTGAAAAAGTAAGGGAGAAGGTGAGTCACCAAGACTCAGTGCATATTCCCTCTCCCGGGTAAATACCACGGTGGTGTTAATCCACAGGGACGAGTCGCTATGAGGTGCCAAACCTCTGGTGTCCCAAAGACACAAATGTGATACCAAATCACCGGAGGTGCTAAACCTCCGTGTCCAAGACACGAATATCAATCTTCCCCCTCCTCTCATATTGCCCATACCAATGCAATAGATAAACAAATCATGTCAATATACTTTGATATGAACATATAACCAATACATATCGTAGATCGTGATATTAAACAACATATAGCAACATCATATCGAAACGGACTTACCCGTATCCTTGCTCATACCCATCAAGGTATCATATCAATATCTCATAGTTTCGCTTTAACAACTTGAATAGTTATTTAACACACACACATATATATATATATAAACCAAGTTATAAAGTGTGTAAGATACACACCTTTCACCAATGCAAATACTAACTTCCGAAGGTCCGATCTATCGCACTAGATCACCTTGTCCTACAATCGACCAATACTTAGATTATAAACAAAGGCCATTCGCCATACCACTAAATCCCAATGAGTTATCGCTGAAATACCAAGTCTTACCTAAAAGCTTACCCAAAACGATTGATAAAGAAACGAGGCTTAGATTGATTACTTCCAACGTCCCGAGGAGCCTAAAAGAATAATCGGTTCCTAAAATGGATAGAACCTTGCAACAAATGTCCATAGGTTCGGCCTTTGACCACAAGAAAACGACATAGAAAAGAGAAAGAAATGAAGGAAAACGGTCATGAACACTTACCCTTTTCCAAAACCGATTGAAGAAAACCCAAAATGAATGCCTACCCTTGATGATATTCGCCAAAACAATACAAAAAGGGAGTGGGAAGTTTCGCAATATGGTTATGAAAGAAGAAAGATATGTGTATAAAAAGTAAGGAAGTATGTGAGTAGAAAAGAGAATAAAAAAATGAGAGAGAGGATTCTGTTTTAGCAACAATGGAAGAAAAGAAAAGTGAGTTTGGGGAAGAAAGAGGTTCGGCCAAATGAAAGAAAAAGGAAATGTGGTTGAGCAAATATCAAAAGAAGAAAAGAGAGAGATGGGAGAAAAAGGTTCTGCCAAGCACCTAGTTTGCCGAAAGAAAATGCACAAAATGTAAAAATGAGTTTTCGGTTTCAAAAGGAAAAATGAGAGAAAGAAAGATAGTATTTGGTTCAAAAAAATGAGAGCTAAAACCAAAAGTAAAATTGCACAAAATGCTTATGGTGCATTCGGCCAAAGAGGGATTTGTTTGGAGAGGAAGAGAAAAATATGCCAAAAGGTGCACAATTGCTAAAGTTGGCCAAATATCCCCCCCAAACCTCCTATCAACATTCGGCCACCCCTCTAGCCACACATGCCGTCCACATACATGCACTAAAGGCCTTGGAATAGTTTCCAAAACATCTTCCTTAAGCCAAGCCTTGAAATCCTCTACATTCCCAAAGTTGAAGGAATTTTATCCCCCCAAAATCTAGCAATTCTATCCCTTATTTCATGCTTACCATAACCTTAAGTCTTCTTGCCAAAAAAGAAAATTGTCCATCTTATCCATATGTATAGTTGACCGACACTTAATGCTAGGATGTGCAAAAATAAAATCCTCAATATGCTTTCCATGCTACTCGAACCACTTCCCTCAAGCAACCTTTCAAGCTCCTCATCCACTATGCCACTAACTCCTCATGTGCTTTAATTTAACACTTAAATTATCTTAAGTGTCAAGCTCACTTAATCAACTTCACTAAATTTTCCACACTAAAAATTATTCTAGCTTAGCTAATATTTCCAAGCCTTCACACAAATATACTAAGCACACAATAACAATCATATCCGAGCTAACACAAATAACAAGATGATACTCTAATATTTTTAGGATGTTACAGTAAAGACATTGACTTTATTGGTATGACATTTTGAAGAGTAAAGGTTACGTTCGGGTTGATGCTCTTCTCGGAAGAAACCAGTCACAAATCGAAAAGGGTCTTTGGGTTGGCGATTGGAAATCGCAAAATGCAAGGGATTTCATGAAGTATACTATTTCCAGGGGATACAAAGTTGATTCTTATGAATTTGGTAACTAAATTTGATTTCCCGAAGCTCTGCACGAGATTAATTTCCATTATATTTTTTGAATTGTATTTTAATCAATTTATCATTTTAGGAAATCAACTCTGCGGAGCTGGGATGGGTGCAAGTGTTGAGGTTGAACAATATGGAAAAGACATAGTAGTACTTAAGAATCTATTGAAATAATTACACCCAGATTTGTAACACCCCAAACCCGGCCCAAACACTACGACCGAATTTGGTGTGCTACAGAGAAAACATCTTTGAAAATCCTTTTAAGTCGAATTATCTTTTTGGTAAAAGATGGTTATTTTGTTTGAAACATTTGAGGTGTATAAAATCCATACTTAGGTTTATTTTAAAATATTTATTAAGCCATATTGTAGCCGATTCAGATGTGCCTCGATGGCACGATAAAACATTTTTAAGATTTAAAATTTTAGAAACCACGTGTACTTAATTTAATGTTAGAAAATAGTTTAACAAATTAATCCAAACATAGAATAATAAAATTATGTCTAGGCCTTACTACAACTTAATTAAAATAAACCAACATTAAATAAAATAAAACAAAGTCCAAGTTCGTCTAATTAAAATTTCCAATTTGCATGGCCACCTCGAGTCCATCCACTCTCCATCTCCGCGATCTACCCATCCGCAAAATGTTAAGGGAAGGGGTCACCACCAAGACTCAGTGTGTAATCCCCACCCAGTAAGATAACTCATACACAAGTCATTAATAAACATGCACATGCAACCCAACCTAACCATCCATACTCCTTTTCTACCCCGTGTGGTCAAAACCACCGGGTGATCAAAACCACCGATGACTTAGAGTCACAAATCGGATGATGGGGCCAACCCATCGTGTGGTCAAAACCACCGATGACCATAGGTCACAATATATCAAATGTGGTCAAAACCATCGGTGGTACCAAACCACCGGGACTTAGTCGCAAATAATCAATCGTTGTGGTCAAAACCACCGATGACCATAGGTCACAATAATCTGATGGGGCCAACCCATCTTGTGGTCAAAACCACCGACGACATCCATAGTTCATCCCCTCCTCTCATCAATCCCACCATCACATGCTTATACAACAAATTTCATATATCATGTCATAGTATTAAACATCATGTGATGGCATGCAAAAATATATCAAAAATCACAAGTTAGGGGACTTACCCGGAATCCATGTTTAAGCCCACAAGCATATCATAGATCACTACCAAAATTTATACTCAAGACAATAATATAGCTAGTTTATTAATAAAGTGTGTAAAGAGTTTACACACCTGCTTCTACCGAAATTCCTAGATCCCGAAGATCCGATCTACGTCGCTAGATCTCTTGTCCTACACACTTTTGAATACTAACCACAGCACCCGATTCACGAATCACCACTTACCAATCGATTGATCACGAATGAAGGCTTGGTTTGAAGATCTCAAAATCCCGGAGCACCTAGACAGATTCGGTTTTTTTAAACAGATACTTAGCACCTTTGCAAACAAATGTCGAAATCGGCTCTTAAACCTTAAAAAGTCGACAAGCACAGGAGAACCAAGGGAAAAGGTATTCGGCCTTGGACACTCACCTTAGAACCGATTGGAGAAATAGACTAGAGGATGTCACCTTTGCTTGATATTCGGCCAAGACTACACCAAATAGGGGAAAGAAATTCGGCACACCAAGGAGGAGTATATTCGGCTATAGGAAAGAAGGAAAAATAATGGAAAGGTGTTAGAGTTTCGGTTTTGAGAAGAAAAGAAAAGGGATAGATGGAAGATGATGATGTAGTGGATTCGGCCAAAGTTTAGAGGAAGAAAGAATGGTTTTCGGTTTTGATAAAGGTTGGAAAGAGAGCGAAAAGAACTGAAAGATGGAATATGGGGAAGAGGGAAATTCGACTATTGCCAAAAAGGAAAAAGAAAGAAAATACAAGATGAATAGATGCCTTGAAGAAGAATTCGCAAATTCCTTAATCACTCTAAGCCACTCATTTGAATAATTCAAAATAAATTTGAATACTCAAATAATAATCAAATAATAATCCCATTTAATCCATTATCACCTCTTCAAAATAAAAATTAAAATAAACTAATGCTTATCCCCACTCCAAATTAATTCTAATTCAAAAAAATGCTTAAGCTTATCCTTATCTTCCCATTTGCCCATGTGCAGCCAACTCCCTTCACGCCAAATGCCAAAAAAATAAATCTCCCATATGCCCACGCGTTACTCGAACATGGGATCTGCTGGAACCAAAGTGCAGTGTAACGCCCTGTGCCACTCGGCCAAAGCGTTTTTTTGTGATATAAACTCCCAACAATCCCTTTTAAGGGCTCCTTCCGTGGCTCCCCCTTGTTTTGACACCAAAGAACAAAAATAAACATACCTTGTGCTTCCATCCCGACTCGAACTCGAGTCCATTCGCTAAGACCCTTAAGTGGCGCCCCAAGCCACTCCACCAAGCTGACTTTCTTGTCCGAAACCCTCACCAATTATTTATAAGACCTTCTTCTCGGCCCTCTTTCTTCTAACGAAAAAGCCCAAAATAAAAACTACTTGCTTCCTTCATGTCTCTAACCCGAGACCTCATACCAAGGCCCTTAAGCCACGCCCTTGCCACTTCACCGAACCTAACTTTCGTGTCACAAACCTCCTTTATTTAATTATAAGGCCTTCCTACTTAAGCCCATCACCGCATATATAGAAAATAAAATGCAAAACGCTGCCCACCACTCGAAAATCGCAACTCGCGCCCATTCTCTCCTCCAACTCTTAAGGGCGCTAGGTTACCACTTTGCTACTCGCTTTATTTCGTGACATGTTTCTCCCAAATTTCAAATTTACCCCTATCTCCTAGCTTCCTCATTTAAGATACTTAAAAAGAAATTTTTAGTTCCAAGTCCGACCTAGCTCGGGGTTAGCTCTAGGCCCTAGAACATGCTTAATACTTCTAGAATTTAATTCTTCAAGCACACACATGGGAAAATATTTAAATTACAAATAACCCCTAATTCAGGGTGTTACAATTCTACCCCCCTTAAAATAATTTCGTCCTCGAAATTACTTACTAACGAATAATCGTACATCCTAACTCACCAGACTACGCTTATGTCACAAGACTCTGATCTTAACAAATCTAACACATCCCCTAGAACTCATTTCTAACATCGCGATTTAATCTGATTAAAAAAGTTTTATGCATTAGTATTTGTTTCACTTGGTTATCCGCGAAGAAATTTTATGAGGAGAGTGTAATAGAGATTCTTTCGATCACACAAAGTTTTAAATCTTCTACCCTAGTTCACACAGTATGGCTCATCCATTCCCTAATACCTTTCATACTTATTCACTCTTCTGACATTTCGCCCATTTCTAACCTGTGGGTATTTTTGGTAATTTTGTCAATCGTGGGTAATTTTGTAAATTTTCCAAAAATAAATTTGTCCTACTATTTAAAAGAGATATTTTAGTGATTTTAAAACTAGAGTTTTCCTTAAAACATGGCTAATCCCTTTCGGGTTTTATTTAGCGTGTTTAGCCTATGACCGAGTCCTCTTGGTTAGGGTGAATCGAAGCTACGCACCAGGTAGGAATCCCGCGAAGAGGAGGTGAGTCACGAGGACTGCTTAAGTACCAAGCTCTTCCGGATCCAATCCTAGACATGCGCACCAAGGTTACCACACCCTAACTCGGCGACTTGGTCCTAGGTTTGTTTAATTAGGTTTTTAAAGTTTTATGTATTCTGTTGGGGTAGTCTAGTCCTAAAGTTCAAACACCTATCATACTGTCTACGTTCCATGCCTACCCTTCTACAAATAATAAATCACACAGAAGTTAGGAGTACTTACCTGGGCGGATAGGTGCCGGAGACTCGGTGCCATGCTGTTCAAAAACCCAAAAACAATTCAAAAAGGCCTACCAAAATATTTTTGGGCCTTGGACCCCCACAGCCGAGCTTTGAACTGGGCTCTGATACCAATTTGTAACACCCTAAACCCGGCCCAAACACTACGACCAAATTTGGTGTGCTACAGAGAAAACATCTTTGAAAATCCTTTTAAGTCGAATTATCTTTTTGGTAAAAGATGGTTATTTTGTTTGAAACATTTGAGGTGTATAAAATCCATACTTAGGTTTATTTTAAAATATTTATTAAGCCATATTGTAGCCGATTCAGATGTGCCCGATGGCACGATAAAACAGTTTTGCGATTTAAAATTTTAGAAACCACGTGTACTTAATTTAATGTTAGAAAATAGTTTAACAAATTAATCCAAACATAGAATAATAAAATTATGTCTAGGCCTTACTACAACTTAATTAAAATAAACCAACATTAAATAAAATAAAACAAAGTCCAAGTTCGTCTAATTAAAATTTCCACTGCATGGCCACCTCGAGTCCATCCAGCTCCATCTCCGAGATCTACCCATCTGCAAAATGTTAAGGGAAGGGGTGAGTCACCAAGACTCAGTGTGTAATCCCCCACCCGGTAAGATAACTCATACACAAGTCATTAATAAACATGCACATGCAACCCAACCTAACCATCCATACTCCTTTTCTACCCCGTGTGGTCAAAACCACCGGTGGTCAAAACCACCGATGACTTAGAGTCACAAATCGGATGATGGGGCCAACCCATCGTGTGGTCAAAACCACCGATGACCATAGGTCACAATATATCAAATGTGGTCAAAACCATCGGTGGTACCAAACCACCGGGACTTAGTCGCAAATAATCAATCGTTGTGGTCAAAACCACCGATGACCATAGGTCACAATAATCTGATGGGGCCAACCCATCTTGTGGTCAAAACCACTGACGACAGTCCATAGTTCATCCCCCTCCTCTCATCAATCCCACCATCACATGCTTATACAACAAATTTCATATATCATGTCATAGTATTAAACATCATGTGATGGCATGCAAACATATATCAAAAATCACAAGTTAGGGGACTTACCCGGAATCCATGTTTAAGCCCACAAGCATATCATAGATCACTACCAAAATTTATACTCAAGACAATAATATAGCTAGTTTATTAATAAAGTGTGTAAAGAGTTTACACACCTGCTTCTACCGGAATTCCTAGATCCCGAAGATCCGATCTACGTCGCTAGATCTCTTGTCCTACACACTTTTGAATACTGACCACAGCACCCGATTCACGAATCACCACTTACCAATCGATTGATCACGAATGAAGGCTTGGTTTGAAGATCTCAAAATCCCGGAGCACCTAGACAGATTCGGTTTTTTTAAACAGATACTTAGCACCTTTGCAAACAAATGTCGAAATCGGCTCTTAAACCTTAAAAAGTCGACAAGCACAGGAGAACCAAGGGAAAAGGTATTCGGCCTTGGACACTCACCTTAGAACCGATTGGAGAAATAGACTAGAGGATGTCACCTTTGCTTAATATTCGCCAAGACTACACCAAATAGGGGAAAGAAATTCGGCACACCAAGGAGGAGTATATTCGGCTATAGGAAAGAAGGAAAAATAATGGAAAGGTGTTAGAGTTTCTGGTTTTGAGAAGAAAAGAAAAGGGATAGATGGAAGATGATGATGTAGTGGATTCGCCAAAGTTTAGAGGAAGAAAAAATGGTTTTCGGTTTTGATAAAGGTTGGAAAGAGAGCGAAAAAGAACCGAAAGATGGAATATGGGGAAGAGGGAATTTCATATTGCCAAAAGGAAAAAGAAAGAAAATACAAGATGAATGGATGCCTTGAAGAAGAATTCGCAAATTCCTTAATCACTCTAAGCCACTCATTTGAATAATTCAAAATAAATTTGAATACTCAAATAATAATCAAATAATAATCCCATTTAATCCATTATCACCTCTTCAAAATAAAAATTAAAATAAACTAATGCTTATCCCCCACTCCAAATTAATTCTAATTCAAAAAAATGCTTAAGCTTAACCTTATCTTCCCATTTGCCCATGTGCGAGGCCAACTCCTTCACACCAAAGATGCCAAAAAAATAAATCTCCCATATGCCGCCCACGTTACTCGAACATGGGATCTGCTGGAACCAGCGTCAGTGTAACGCCCTGTGCCACTCGGCCAAAGCGTTTTTTTGTGATATAAACTCCCAACAATCCCTTTTAAAGGCTCCTTCCGTGGCTCCCCCTTGTTTTGACGCCAGCAACAAAAATAAACATACCTTGTGCTTCCATCCCGACTCGAACTCGAGTCCATTCGCCAAGACCCTTAAGTGGCGCCCAAGCCACTCCACCAAGCTCGACTTTCTTGTCCGAAACCCTCACCAATTATTTATAAGACCTTCTTCTCGGCCCTCTTTCTTCTAACGAAAAAGCCCAAAATAAAAACTACTTGCTTCCTTCATGTCTCGAACCCGAGACCTCATACCAAGGCCCTTAAGCCACGCCCCTTGCCACTTCACCGAACCTAACTTTCGTGTCACAAACCTCCTTTATTTAATTATAAGGCCTTCCTACTTAAGCCCATCACCGCATATATAAAAATAAAATGCAAAACGCCGCCCAAACCACTCAAATCTGCGACTGCGCCCATTCTCTCCTCCAACTCTTAAGGGCGCTAGGTTACCACTTTGCTACGCCTTATTTCGTGACATGTTTCTCCCAAATTTCAAATTTACCCCCTATCTCCTAGCTTCCTCATTTAAGATACTTAAAAAGAAATTTTTAGTTCCAAGTCCGACCTAGCTCGGGGTTAGCTCTAGGCCCTAGAACATGCTTAATACTTCTAGAATTTAATTCTTCAAGCACACACATGGGAAAATATTTAAATTACAAATAACCCCTAATTCAGGGTGTTACATGGCTGCGCTAGCTGGAAATATACAAGGTCAAATCGTGTTGCTGAATGACGTTCCAATGGTTCCAACAGAAACATTCGAAATTCCTGCGATGGAGCCAAAGCTTGTCAATGCTTCCACACCCATCTCTATTGCAGCTCATTCCATAGTCTATGTAACCATTAGAGACTTTCAAGTCCCTGCCTGTGCTTAAATTACATCATTTCTTTATCTAAAATGTAATACCCTCAAACTTTGCTCGAACTTTTAGAACGTGATAAGAGTTTCTAACTTATTTTTTCAGTTGTTACTATTGTTCTTAGTTATGTATGAATGTTTTAATTTTAGTTTCCTTCAATTTTTCTGCCTTTATCTCAATTCATTTCTTACTATATTTTACATGGACAAAACAATCCACCGAGAATAAATCACTCACTGTCGCTTCTATATTAGATTCGGCATGTTTCCAATGTTTTTTTTCATCTACTTCATTTTCGTACATCTTCTGTCACAAGTTTCCTAGTGCAATTTCAAATTTAAAGATAGTGCCCTACATGTTTTCATGATAAAGATGAAAACAATAAAATGTAATATAATTAATCGAAACTCATTTCTTTACCTTAGAAATATATTTTTCCCAAATATTACAACATACCAAAAATTAAGAATTAAATGAACGCTATTGGAAGAAAATAATATTCCTTTTCAATGTTTGGAGAAAAGAATCTTTACTAAGGATAACGAACGCCCTCTTTTGTCTTAGGCCGCTATGGACCAAGTATAGGCCTCTCCTATTTGAAGATTGAAATTGTTCTACATCAACCTGGCCATTCTGATTTTGTGGGGTTTGAGTACTCTTTCCACTCGCGCCTTGGATGCCTAATTTGAGTAGCCAATTCGTTCATAACTTTCCCATGACTTGTTTTGTTCTTTTATTCTTGTTTTCTTTTTAGGATTCCTCCTGTTTTACTTCTTTTAGTTAGTAGGGAAAAATAACACGAGAGGTCCTTGTACAACAGAGTCAGGACCAATTTAGTCCATGTACTATAAGAGAGAGTGCAAAAAAGGACAATTAACGACAAAATTGACTATTTACGTTAATAAAATATTAGGACACGAGCAATTCAGTCCCTTTCAAATTTAAATAGGGTAAGCTAGTCCCTATATTATTCAAATGTGAGGAAAGAGGGATAATTGAATTGGGGGTTAACTCCTCTCGTTTGTAAAAAAAATTATGTGGTTCAGAGAAAAACAAGATAGATGCAAATGTGAAAAAATACATCTACACAATATAATCATCAGGCCAGGAATTTCATCAACTAAAAACATAAATAATTCAAACAACTTTATATCAAATAATAAAGTTTATAAACATTCAAACATATTTAATTAATAGTTTTTAGTAATTTTGCAATGTCACTAACCCCGAATTTCTACGGAAAATATACTTTACAAATTTTAAATAAAGAATTTTGTACTACTTGGCCAACTGACCCAAGTGTCAAATCCACTTGGTAGGTGGCTTACCTATTGGGCTTTTATAGTATACAAGGTGAAATATGGGCACTTGGGCGGCACTTGTTCTTCCCTAATTGGTTTTGAACTTTCAATATAAAAAAAGGACATAAATATTCAAAAAAATAATATAAACTATCCCTATAGGGTTTGGATTTTAAGTTATAACGAATTGATTTTCTATGCATTTCATTACATTGAAAACAAAAGAAGGTCTTGCTTAGTCTAGGTAGTTGATGTCATCTTCAAGCATGATGCATTTTCTAAAGGCCCAAGTAACATTCTCAAAACCAACAATTCATTGTCTTATACAAACCACTCGTGGTCTATCTTTTCTCAGAAACAAAGAAAAAGAGAAAAAATCTATTGAAATCCATATACGATAGAATTGATTTAAAATATATATTACTTTCAATTATCGAGTATATTAAAATAACTCAGAAAGTTCTTTTATGTACAAAAATATTTTAAGATACAATAGGGTTTATGAAAATTCACAAAAGAGATTTAGGATTTTTGAGCTAAAGTAGATAGGTCCTCTCCAGAAAATTTTGGAAGAAACTAATGTGGGAAACTTTTTCTAAAAAGCTACTACCATCGATTACAGTAATTTCTAACATTTCAAGATTAATGATAGGTTTAATTATGGCAATAATATAATTCCCGCAGACTTCCATAACATGCAATATTTACTTGTTGAAATATTATTAAAAATACAATTTTCCTTGTAACAAAACCCACATTTCTCTTCCATTAACAATTTGGACAACAAGAAATAAAAGCTAAAGCAACAATACAAGCCTTTAATTTGGAATTTGAATGGTAGATGGCCCAAAAGTGGTTTTAAAAAGAAATTTTCATGCCAACTAACGAGTTGGAATCATTATCTCGACCGTAGTTGAAATGGAATAAGTTACAGCTGCAAAACTGTAACTTTTAAACAAAATGATAATGATGCCTTTACCACGATTAAATTTCCTAACAAATTTTAAATTCATATCTAATTGTAACAAACTTTTAATACACGCATATATATAAACACATGCATGATTACAATTGCATTACCCTCAATTCTTCCTGCTCATTCCTACTATTTAGATATCGTGAATATGGATTTGAAATGCATATTCAACCTAGCAATCCTTGTTTCTCAGATATCGCTTTCGTCGACACAAAATGTGAACGTTGTGATTCAAGGAGCAACATCAATTGCTGAAACAAATGAGAACTTTGTATGCGCTGCATTGGATTGGTGGCCTATTGAAAAATACAACTACAATCAATGTCCTTGGGGAAAGGCTGGACTTTTAAATTTGGTAAGAATTTTTTATTTTGTGTATGAACAATGTCTTTTACATAAAATTTGACTTTTCTTTTATTTTATGTTTTCCGTAGGATTTGAAAAAAAATGGTCTAATAAATGCAATAAAAGGTGAGTTCTACGTATATAATATTACATGTCTCTATCATTAATTCATCCATGGTAGTCCATACTGTAACATCCCAAAATTGGGCCTAGAAGAATTGGGCCCATTGGGCCTTGGGCTTAGGAGTGTTTAAAATTTTGAGAAAAAAGAGAATGGCATTATTTCAAGATTGGATTAATTAGGAAGGTGATTTTGGAAAATTACGAGGTTTCTAGGAAGTTCCGGGTTCAAGTTGGGCCTTTGTATAAATTTTGTGTTTAAGCCTATTAAAGAGAGATAGTAAGGGGCATCAAGGCTTATGGAAATAGGTGGGTAATTTGCTTGCATAAATGAGCTATTGTTAAGAAGGTTAAGGCGCCACATGTAGTACCTTGAGGGAAGAGGTTCGAATCCCTTTGTGTGCAATTTTTGACTTATATTTTTGCACTCTTTCCTTAGGTGTCGGCCAAGAGGTATTTATGGCAAGTTTGACTTCTTTATTTTTGGTAAGGTGGCTAAGGAATTAAGGAAAGGTTGAGGTTGGGGAAAGGAATCAAAAGGAAAAGGCAAGTAAGGGGAACAAGTGGCTTATTTCATGGAGAATGCTATGGAAAGTATGGTTGGCAAAATTTTGACCCTTATGGCAATGCATGTGGACGGTTTTGGGGGTAGATAGGTGGCTGAAATTTTACTTTGGCTTTTGGTAGGGTCTTGGTATTGTTTTGGGTCAAAAATCTCATTTGCAACTTTAGTGTCATCTTCTCCCAATTTGCTATTCTCTTTGCCGAAATCTCCCAGCACAATTGTGCATTTTTCTTCTCTTTTGTTTGGTCAAAATATTCACCTCTTGTTCATCTCCCTTTGATAGCCGAATCACCTAGCATCCATTCAACCTTCCATTCCTTTCTTTTAAACATTCCTTCAATCTTTCCGTAACACCCCAAACCTGACCTAGAAGTTAGGCCCGAATCTGGTGTGTCACATGGAAGTAAAAACCATCTTTGCGATTATTAAAAACTTGCTTGAGAAATACAGCCTCTTTGTTAAAACCAAAAACACTTAAGCAATTGTTAACTACTTGAAAACATAATAATCTTTAAAAACCTTTTCGCTTATGGAAGCATATTTGAAATAAAAATTTACGAAATGTGACGTTTATAAATAGAGTTGCGTACATTTTGAAAACGTTATGAAACATAGATAAAATACAAGTATTTTGAGAGGTTGTTTGATAAATCGATAATCGAAACTAATGATCTTACAAAATCGTGACTTTTGAAAATCACGTTGAAAATTCGAAAGAGAATCCAAGTCTTTTGAAAATATCGTTAATAGTTCGAGAGAAAATATCCGTGTTAAAAATATTTGTAAAAGTTTATTTTGAAATCCAATTGTTAATCGATTTTGGAAACCATTGTTTAAGTTTTTTAGAAAATTCCCCTTTTTAAACAATTTAAGAAAGATAATAAACACATCCCAACCAAAAAGCAAAAACAAAAATAGTCCAGAGGCCTTATTACAACATTTAACCCAAAATAGTAAAGTAATAACCACGATAATTAATAACTCAGAGATTTATTACAAACAATTTGGCCCATTAACACTTTACAAAATCGGCCCATTAGGGCATTTTATCAAATCGGCCCATTAAGCCATGTATCAAATTGGCCCATTTAGCATTATATCAAATCGGCCCACTAAGCAATATATATCAAATCGGCCCATTAAGCAGTATATCAATTTGTCCCATTAAGGCAATCAATCAATTCGGCCCATTAAGGCAATATATCAAATTGGCCCATTAACCAATATAACAATTCGACCCGTTAAGGCAATATAACAATTCGGCCCTTTAGGGGCATTTCCGTAATTCGGCCCATAGGGCATTTTCATAATTCGATAATCTTACCCACTAAGGGTGATTCGGTAATCTTGCAACCCAGGGGTATTTCGATAATTTACCTTCCAAAGGTAATTTGGTAAATTCGCAACCCAGACTTAATTACTAATTTGGGGCAAAAAGATTGAAACTGTCCATCTGCGTCATACTGACTAAACTGACTATAACTCGAGTTAGAAACCTCTAAATTTAGATCCGTAAATTTTACTTGAAATTAGACTCATATATCTTCTTACGATAACTTTTCCAGAATTTTTAACTTAACCATTTAGTACAGTTTATTCCTTAAAGTTTCTCTTGTTTCACTGTCCAATGATTCTGACCTCTCTTATCTTAATTTCAAATATCTTACTGTACGGTTTTCATATGCTGCTTCCACTTGTTTCTATTGAAAATAGGTTCACTAAGAAATCCATACATATTAATTATAACTCTTAATTCACTTTGTACAATTTTATACAATTTTTCCAAGACAGATTAGGGAACCACGAAGTCATTCAGAACCAGTCTCACTAAAATTAAAATATCACAGACTTTAAAATTCCTTTTCCTTCTCCGCTTGCTCCATATAAAAATAGAAACAGTAAGCTTTAATTTGATATCTTATTCAATAATTAATCCCTTTTCTCCTCTTTTCTGTGATTTTTCAAAATTACGTCACTGTTGCTGACCAAAAACTGTTTCATTGTAAACTATGGTTACCACTACGGACATACGCACGCCCAAGTGATCACGGATGCCGATTTCCGGTTTTCTTCGGTATTTCGACCGAATCATAGAACATTTCATGCAAACCATCAGAGAGATGTGAGAACACACACCATTTCAACATGTATTCGGAAGGGTACGGGATTACACACCTTATTTGGATTTCCTTAAAACCACTCTTCTTTGATCCTAGAACAATACCAACCAAAAGTTAGCCTCGGATTTCCAAAAGATTTCACACCCAACGTATTACTTACACTTGCATCACTTACCACTATATCCGAAGGATTAGCAAATAGAATATATCGAGTGATTTCATCCCTAAAACATCATCGATTAGTCGAACTTCAATCTGACTTGCAACATAGCCAAATAAAGATATAACGAAAAATCCAAAAATGAACCCCTTACCTTAATGATGATAGATCCGACTTCAATCGATTGACTTAAGACTAGAGAGGGATCGGCAAGAATGTGCTTTACGACCACACACTAGAAAACGATTCGATTAAAGAAGATGTGTTCAACTCGCAAGATGGAGAAGAGAAGATGATTGAAATTCGGCTATCAAGAGAAATGACCAAGAATGCATTGAAGATTTCGGCCAAAACAAAAAGAGAAAAAAAATGGACAAATGGACTAGGAGATTTCGGCCAAAGCAAAAAGGGAAAAGAGTTTGGAAAAGAGACACAAATTGCTCAAAGAGAAAAATACCTCTCATGCACTAAAACTTAGCAAAATGACTAAAGAGAAAAGAGAAAATTCTGCTCTCCTTTTTCCCCAACAAACCATGTGGCATCTTTTGTCCAATGGATAGATGTTGACCCAATTATCTTTCCAAAACATCACCCACAATATTAGCCAACATGTTCCCTTCTCTTGCCATTTTCTTTTAGTTCTTTCCTTCACTTCTCCTAATTTACCTCCCTATCATATTTCCTTAGCCACCTTCCTATAATTAAAAAGTCTTCACTTGCCTTAAATATTACCATGACCGACACTTGGAAAGAAAGCACAAAAAAATAAATCCAAAATTGCAATAGATGGGATTCGAACCCTTTCCCTTCATGCTCCTTCAAGTGACACCACATCCTCTTTACCAAATTCTTATTTATGCTAGCAAAATGCTCACTTATTTCCTTAAGTCATAATGCCACTTGCCTTCTCTCCTTAAAGTGCCTAAATATAAAAAATTTACTTATAGCCTATCTTGAACCCGGAACTTCCTAGAAACCTCGTAACTCTCCAAAATCACCTTTCTAATAAGTCCAACTTGAAATAATGCCGTTCTCAAATTCCCATAAATTTTTAAACGCTTCTACGGTCAAGGCCCAATGGGCCCAATCCTACTAGGCCCAATTTCGGGTCGTTACAATTCTACCCTCCTTAAAGAAACTTCGTCCTCGAAATTTCCAACCAACTACTAACCGAACCGCTTAAATCATACCACTATGCTTTTGCTGCGCACTCTGATCTTAATAACACCAACGTACTTTTAACATAATCTTGAATCCTCTTTCACACAACCAAACATCTAACCACGTATAAGCGCTTATCTACCACTTTTACCTAAAATTTTCTACATTCAATCATCACGTCCAAACAAGACATTCTTGACTTAATGGTGACGAAACAATTCCGAGCCTTATGCTCTTTAGACGCACATCTCAAGCATGCTCCTGACCTCCTCCAACATTCTCCAGATGACGCCTTCTGCAATAATCGTAAGCCGGAAAGTTTGGACGTGTCTTAACACGCTTCACAGAATGAGACTGCAACCCTAGAGAAGTATGATCTAATTTATTCTTACAGTCCATGTGCCCAACTCGAAGTGTTCGACCAATTTCTCTAACCTCCTCCACAAGCTCCCTAACTAGTGAGCCAGCTCATCAATTCCAGCTCAGTCATAAGACTCCGTCTCGGCTACTGGTGATGCCAACGCCTCCCTTTAGGATACATGCCCCGATGCTGAAAATCTAGCCCTAGCACCTCGGCCTCTACCACGTCCACGTCTACCGCGTCCACGTCCTCTAGCGCTCATGTTCACTAAGTCGATTTAATCTTGATTACGAGCTTTATGAATCAGTATACTATTCGATGTTTATTAAACGATGTTTTATGAAGTATGAGTAGAAAAGTTGTTTTCGAGTGTCAAATCCGCATCCTAGAGTCTCAATCTCTATAGTTTCAACCCCTAAAGCTAACAGTTCTAGAGTATTCTATTTCATAGAATTTTCGTACCACAAGATAACAACACAATAATTATAAATGAAAACAAATACTTACTTGACTTGGTGCCGGATACTCGTGGTGCCATACTTCCTTTAGAACATATATTTATAAATCAAAATTCTAAACAACTTTGGAAAATGCTTTTGAACCCAAACCACTACTGAGTTTTGCAACTGGCTCGATATTATAAATGTAACACCCCAAACCCGGCCTATAAGTTAAGCCCTAATCTGTGTGTCACATGGAAGTAAAAATCATCTTTGCGATTATTAAAAACTTGCTTGAGAAATACAGCCTCTTTGTTAAAACCAAAAACACTTAAGCAATTGTTAACTACTTGAAAACATAATAATCTTTAAAAACATTTTCGCTTTGCGGAAGCATATTTGAAATAAATAATTTACGGAAATGTGACGTTTATAAATAGAGTTGCGTACATTTTGAAAACGCTATGAAAACGTAGATAAAATACAAGTATTTTGAGAGGTTGTTTGATAAATCGATAATCGAAACTAATGATCTTACAAAACCGTGACTTTTGAAAATGACGTTGAAAATTCGAAAGAGAATCCAAGTCTTTTGAAAATATCGTTAATAGCTCGAGAGAAAATATCCGTGTTAAAAATATTTGTAAAAGTTTATTTTGGAATCCATTTGTTAATCGATTTTGGAAACCATTGTTTAAGTTTTTAGAAAATTCCCCTTTTTAAACGATTTAAGAAAGATAATAAAAACATCCCAACCAAAAAGAAAAAATAAAAATAGTCCAGAGGCCTTATTACAACATTTAACCGAAAATAGTAAAGTAATAAAATAAACGAGAAAGAAATTTAAAATTCAATAACACCATTTCTGAAGTATGGCCTCCACCGAGTCATCCATGGGCCCAAGTCCTCGTCACTGAGCATTACCTAGAAGGGTTAAGAAAAAAGGGGGAGAGCTACAAGAACTCCGTGTGAAATCCCCTTACCGTCATCCACTGGGCCTGAACCCATATAGCATTATCTTGGGCTTAAGCTCATTTAACAATCACTTGGACCGAAACCCATTTACAAAACATAATATATTTATATATATGCAATGTATGAATGTATGCAAACCCAAACCAACCTAATAATCCATCCGCTACACACCACCCGTACCATCCATCACACCTGTGGGAATCTTTTGTCAACCCACCCCGCCAACACACCAATAGCAGGCATTTAGCCATTTATATCAAATTTGAATTGTGGACAAGCCACCAGAATAACAGAATATACGTGGCTTAGCCACCAGACAAAATGTGACAGAGTCACCAGAATATGTGGCAGAGCCACCAAATTACACTTCCCCGATCATCAATATCCCAATCCCATGCAACTTATGTAAATGCAACATACATCGTAAATCATAATATTTACAATATAACCACGATAATTAATAACTCAGAGATTTATTACAAACAATTTGGCCCAAGAACACTTTACAAAATCGCCCATTAGGGCATTTTATCAAATCGGCCCATTAAGCCATGTATCAAATTGGCCCATTTAGCATTATATCGATCGCCCACTAAGCAATATATATCAAATCGGCCCATTAAGCAGTATATCAATTTGGCCCATTAAAGCAATCAATAAATTCGGCCCATTAAGGCAATATATCAAATTGTCCCATTAAGCAATATAACAATTCGGCCCGTTATAGCAATATAACAATTCGGCCCTTTAGGGGCATTTCCGTAATTCGGCCCATAGGGTATTTTTGTAATTCAATAATCTTACCCACTAAGGGTAATTCGGTAATCTTGCAACCCAGGGGTATTTCGATAATTTACCTTCCAAAGGTAATTTGGTAAATTCGCAACCCAGACTTAATTACTAATTTGGGGCAAAAAGATTGAAACTGTCCATCTGCGGCCATAATTGACTAAACTGACTATAACTCGAGTTAGAAACCTCGAAATTTAGATCCGTAAATTTTCCTTGAAACTAGACTCATATATCTTATTATGATAACTTTTCCAGAATTTTTAACTTAACCATTTAGTACAGTTTATTCCTTAAATTTCCCTTGTTTCACTGTCCAACGATTCTGACCTCTCTTATCTTAATTTCAAATATCTTACTGTACGGTTTTCATATGCTGCTCCCACTTGTTTCTATTGAATATAGGTTCACTAAGGAATCCATACATATTAATTATAACTCTTAATTCACTTTGTACAATTTTATACGATTTTTCCAAGACAGATTAGGGAACCACGAAGTCATTCAGAACCAGTCTCACTAAAATTAAAATATCACAGACTTTAAAATTCCTTTTCCTTCTCCGCTTCTTCCATATAAAAACAGAAACAGAAATCTTTAATTTGATATCTTTTTCACTTATTAATCCCTTTTCTCCTATTTTCTGTGATTTTTCAAAATCATGTCACTGTTGCTGGCCAAAAACTGTTTCATTGTAATCTATGGTTACCACTACGGACATACGCACGCCCAAGTGATCACGGATGCCGATTTACGGTTTTCTTCGGTATTTCGACCGAATCATAGAACATTTCATGCAAACCATCAGAGAGATGTTAGAACACACACCATTTCAACATGTATTCGGAAGGGTACGGGATTACGCACCTTATTTGGATTTCCTTAAGAACCACTCTTGTTTGATCCTAGAACAATACCAACCAAAAGTTAGCCTCAGATTTCCAAAAGATTTCATACCCAACGTATTACTTACACTTGCATCACTTACCACTATATCCGAAGGATTAGCAAATAGAATATATCGAGTGATTTCATCCCTAAAACATCATCGATTAGTCGAACTTCAATCCGATTTGCAACATAGCCAAATAAAGATATAACGAAAAATCCAAAAATGAACCCCTTACCTTAATGATGATAGATCCGACTTCAATCGATTGACTTAAGACTAGAGAGGGATCGGCAAGAATGTGCTTTACGACCACACACTAGAAAACGATTCGATTAAAGAAGATGTGTTCAACTCGCAAGATGGAGAAGAGAAGATGATTGAAATTCGGCTATCAAGAGAAATGACCAAGAATGCATTGAAGATTTCGGCCAAAACAAAAAGAGAAAAAAATGGACAAATGGACTAGGAGATTTGGGCCAAAGCAAAAAGGGAAAAGAGTTTGGAAAAGAGACACAAATTGCTCAAAGAGAAAAATACCTCTCATGCACTAAAACTTAGCAAAATGACTAAAGAGAAAAGAGAAAATTCTGCTCTCCTTTTTCCCCAACAAACCGTGTGGCATCTTTTGTCCAAAGGATAGATGTTGACCCAATTATCTTTCCAAAACATCACCCACAATATTAGCCAACATGTTCCCTTCTCTTGCCATTTTCTTTTAGTTCTTTCCTTCACTTCTCCTAATTTACCTCCCTACCATATTTCCTTAGCCACCTTCCTATAATTAAAAAGTCTTCACTTGCCTTAAATATTACCATGACCGACACTTGGAAAGAAAGCACAAAAAATAAATCCAAAATTGCAATAGATGGGATTCAACCCTTTCCTTCATGCTCCTTCAAGTGACACCACATCCTCTTTACCAAATGCTTATTTATGCTAGCAAAATGCTCACTTATTTCCTTAAGTCATAATGCCACTTGCCTTCTCTCCTTAAAGTGCCTAAATATAAAAAATTTACTTATAGCCTATCTTGAACCCGGAACTTCCTAGAAACCTCGTAACTCTCCAAAATCACCTTCCTAATAAGTCCAACTTGAAATAATGCCGTTCTCAAATTCCCATAAATTTTTAAACGCTTCTACGGTCAAGGCCCAGTGGGCCCAATCCTACCAGGCCCAATTTCGGGTCGTTACAATTCTACCCTCCTTAAAGAAATTTCGTCCTCGAAATTTCCAACCAACTACTAACCGAACCGCTTAAATCATACCACTATGCTTTTGCTGCGCACTCTGATCTTAATAACACCAATGTACTTTTAACATAATCTTGAATCCTCTTTCACACAACCAAACATCTAACCACAGAAGCAAGCAGTTATCTACCACTTTTACCTAAAATTTTCTACATTCAATCATCACGTCCAAACAAGACATTCTTGACTTAATGGTGACGAAACAATTCCGAGCCTTATGCTCCTTAGACGCACATCACAAGCATGCTCCTGACCTCCTCCAGCATTCTCCGGATGACGCCTTCTGCAATAATCGCAAGCCGGAAAGTTTGGACGTGTCTTAACACGCTTCACAGAATGAGACTGCGACCCTAGAGAAGTATGATCTAATTTATTCTTACAGTCCACGTGCCCAACTCGAAGTGTTCGACCAATTTCTCTAACCTCCTCCACAAGCTCCCTAACTAGCTGAGCCACCATCAATTCCAAATACCATAAGACTCGCCTCTCGCCATCGGTGATGCCAATGCCTCCCTTTAGGATACATGCCCCGATGCTGAAAATCTAGCCCTAGCACCTCGGCCTCTACCACGTCCATGTCTACCGCGTCCACGTCCTCTAGCGCTCATGTTCACTAAGTCGATTTAATCTTGATTACGAGCTTTATGAATCAGTATACTATTCGATGTTTATTAAACGATGTTTTATGAAGTATGAGAAGAAAAGTTGTTTTCGAGTGTCAAATCCGCATCCTAGAGTCTCAATCTCTATAGTTTCAACTCCTAAAGCTAACAGTTCTAGAGTATTCTATTTCATAGAATTTTCGTACCACAGTAATAACACAATAATTATAAAATGAAAACAAATACTTACTTGACTTGGTGCCGGATACTCGTGGTGCCATACTTCCTTTAGAACATATATTTATAAATCAAAATTCTAAACAGCTTTGGAAAATGCTTTTGAACCCAAACCACGGTGAGTTTTGCAAGCTGGCTCGATATTATAAAATGTAACACCCCAAACCCGCCCTATAAGTTAAGGCCGATCAAAATGTCACATGGAAGTAAAAATCATCTTTGCGATTATTAAAAACTTGCTTGAGAAATACAGCCTCTTTGTTAAAACCAAAAACACTTAAGCAATTGTTAACTACTTGAAAACATAATAATCTTTAAAAACATTTTCGTTTGCGGAAGCATATTTGAAATAAACAATTTACGGAAATATGACGTTTATAAATAGAGTTGCAGAAGCATTTTGAAAACGTTGCGAAAACGTAGATAAAATACAAGTATTTTGAGAGGTTGTTTGATAAATCGATAATCGAAACTAATGATCTTACAAAACCGTGACTTTTGAAAATGACGTTGAAAATTCGAAAGAGAATCCAAGTCTTTTGAAAATATTGTTAATAGCTCGAGAGAAAATATCCGTGTTAAAAATATTTGTAAAAGTTTATTTTGAAATCCATTTGTTAATCGATTTTGGAAACCATTGTTTAAGTTTTTAGAAAATTCCCCTTTTTAAACGATTTAAGAAAGATAATAAAAACATCCCAACCAAAAAGAAAAAATAAAAATAGTCCAGAGGCCTTATTACAACATTTAACCAAAATAGTAAAGTAATAAAATAAACGAAAAGAAATTTAAAATTCAATAACACCATTTCAAGTATGGCCTCCACCGAGTCATCCATGGGCCCAAGTCCTCGCATCGAGCATTACCTAGAAGGGTTAAGAAAAAGGGGGAGAGCTACAAGAACTCCGTGTGAAATCCCCTACAGTCATCCACTTGGGCTCGAACCCATATAGCATTATCTTGGGCTTAAGCTCATTTAACAATCACTTGGACCAAAACCCATTTACAAAACATAATATATTTATATATATGCAATGTATGAATGTATGCAAACCCAAACCAACCTAATAATCCATCCGCTACACACCACCCGTACCATCCATCACACCTGTGGGAATCTTTTGTCAACCCACCCCGCCAACACACCGATAGCAGGCATTTAGCCATTTATATCAAATTCGAATTGTGGACAAGCCACCAGAATAACAGAATGTACGTGGCTTAGCCACCAGACAAAATGTGACAGAGTCACCAGAATATGTGGCAGAGCCACCAAATTACACTTCCCCGATCATCAATATCCCAATCCCATGCAACTTATGTAAATGCAACATACATCGTAAATCATAATATTTACAATATAACCACGATAATTAATAACTCAGAGATTTATTACAAACAATTTGGCCCAGTAACACTTTACAAAATCGGCCCATTAGGGCATTTTATCAAATCGGCCCATTAAGCCATGTATCAAATTGGCCCATTTAGCATTATATCAGATCGGCCCACTAAGCAATATATATCAAATCGGCCCATTAAGCAGTATATCAATTTGGCCCATTAAAGCAATCAATCAATTCGGCCCATTAAGGCAATATATCAAATTGTCCCATTAAGCAATATAACAATTCGGCCCGTTAAGGCAATATAACAATTCGGCCCTTTAGGGGCATTTCTGTAATTCGGCCCATAGGGTATTTTCGTAATTCGATAATCTTACCCACTAAGGGTAATTCGGTAATCTTGCAACCAGGGGTATGTCGATAATTTACCTTCCAAAGGTAATTTGGTGAATTCGCAACCCAGACTTAATTACTAATTTGGGGCAAAAAGATTGAAACTGTCCATCTGTGTCATACTGACTAAACTGACTATAACTCGAGTTAGAAACCTCAAAATTTAGATCCGTAAATTTTCCTTGAAACTAGACTCATATATCTTCTTATGATAACTTTTCCAGAATTTTTAACTTAACCATTTAGTACAGTTTATTCCTTAAATTTCCCTTGTTTCACTGTCCAACGATTCTGACCTCTCTTATCTTAATTTCAAATATCTTACTGTACGGTTTTCATATGCTGCTCCCACTTGTTTCTATTGAATATAGGTTCACTAAGGAATCCATACATATTAATTATAACTCTTAATTCACTTTGTACAATTTTATACGATTTTTCCAAGACAGATTAGGGAACCACGAAGTCATTCAGAACCAGTCTCACTAAAATTAAAATATCACAGACTTTAAAATTCCTTTTCCCTCTCCGCTTCTTCCATATAAAAACAGAAACAGAAAGCTTTAATTTGATATCTTTTTCACTTATTAATCCCTTTTCTCCTATTTTCTGTGATTTTTCAAAATCATGTCGCTGTTGCTGACCAAAAACTGTTTCATTGTAATCTATGGTTACCACTACGGACATACGCATGCCCAAGTGATCACGGATGCCGATTTACGGTTTTCTTCGGTATTTCGACCGAATCAAAGAACATTTCATGCAAACCATCAGAGAGAGGTGAGAACACACACCATTTCAACATGTATTCGGAAGGGTACGGGATTACGCACCTTATTTGGATTTCCTTAAGAACCACTCTTGTTTGATCCGAGAACAATACCAACCAAAAGTTAGCCTCGGATTTCCAAAAGATTTCATACCCAACGTATTACTTACACTTGCATCACTTACCACTATATCTGAAGGATTAGCAAATAGAATATATCGAGTGATTTCATCCCTAAAACATCATCGATTAGTCGAACTTCAATCCGATTTGCAACATAGCCAAATAAAGATATAACAAAAAATCCAAAAATGAACCCCTTACCTTAATGATGATAGATCCGACTTCAATCGATTGACTTAAGACTAGAGAGGGATCGGCAAGAATGTGCTTTACGACCACACACTAGAAAACGATTCGATTAAAGAAGATGTGTTCAACTCGCAAGATGGAGAAGAGAAGATGATTGAAATTCGGCTATCAAGAGAAATGACCAAGAATGCATTGAAGATTTCTACAAAACAAAAGAGAAAAAATGGACAAATGGACTAGGAGATTTGGGCCAAAGCGAAAAGGGAAAAGAGTTTGGAAAAGAGACACAAATTGCTCAAAGAGAAAAATACCTCTCATGCACTAAAACTTAGCAAAATGACTAAAGAGAAAAGAGAAAATTCTGCTCTCCTTTTTCCCCAACAAACCGTGTGGCATCTTTTGTCCAAAGGATAGATGTTGACCCAATTATCTTTCCAAAACATCACCCACAATATTAGCCAACATGTTCCCTTCTCTTGCCATTTTCTTTTAGTTCTTTCCTTCACTTCTCCTAATTTACCTCCCTACCATATTTCCTTAGCCACCTTCCTATAATTAAAAAGTCTTCACTTGCCTTAAATATTACCATGACCGACACTTGGAAAGAAAGCACAAAAAAAAAATCCAAAATTGCAATAGATGGGATTCGAACCCTTTCCCTTCATGCTCCTTCAAGTGACACCACATCCTCTTTACCAAATTCTTATTTATGCTAGCAAAATGCTCACTTATTTCCTTAAGTCATAATGCCACTTGCCTTCTCTCCTTAAAGTGCCTAAAGATAAAATATTTACTTATAGCCTATCTTGAACCCGAAACTTCCTAGAAACCCCGTAACTCTCCAAAATCACCTTCCTAATAAGTCCAACTTGAAATAATGCCGTTCTCAAATTCCCATAAATTTTTAAACGCTTCTACGGTCAAGGCCCAATGGGCCCAATCCTACTAGGCCCAATTTTGGGTCGTTACAATTCTACCCTCCTTAAAGAAATTTCGTCCTCGAAATTTCCAACCAACTACTAACCGAACCGCTTAAATCATACCACTATGCTTTTGCTACGCACTCTGATCTTAATAACACTAATGTACTTTTAACATAATCTTGAATCCTCTTTCACACAACCAAACATCTAACCACAGAAGCAAGCAGTTATCTACCACTTATACCTAAAATTTTCTACATTCAATCATCACGTCCAAACAAGACATTCCCGACTTAATGGTGGCGAAACAATTCCGAGCCTTATGCTCCTTAGACGCAAGCATCTCAAGCATGCTCCCCGACCTCCTCCAAAGATTCTCCTGATGACGCCTTACGCAATAATCGCAAGTTTAAAAGTTTGGACGTGTCTTAACACGCTTCACGTAACGAGATCTGCGACCCTAGAGATGTATGATCTAATTTCTTCTTACAGTCCACGTGCCCAACTCGAAGTGTTCGACCAATTTCTCTAACCTCCTCCACAAGCTCCCCAACTAGCTGAGTCAGCTCATCAATTCCAGCTCGGTCATAAGACTCCGTCTCGGCTACTGGTGATGCCAATGCCTCCCTTTAGGATACATGCCCTGATGCTGAAAATCTAGCCCTAGCACCTCGGCCTCTACCACGTCCACGTCTACCGCGTCCACGTCCTCTAGCGCTCATGTTCACTAAGTCGATTTAATCTTGATTATGAGTTTTATGAATCAGTATACTATTCGATGTTTAGTAAATGATGTTTTATGGAGTATGAGTAGAAAAGTTGTTTTCGAGTGTCAAATCCGCATCCTAGAGTCTCAATCTCTATAGTTTCAACTCCTAAAGCTAACAGTTCTAGAGTATTCTATTTCAGAGAATTTTCGTACTACACAGAATAACACAATAATCATAAAATGAAAACAAATACTTACTTGACTTAGTGCCTGATACTGTGGTGCCATACTTCCTTTAGAACATATATTTATAAATCAAAATTCTAAACACTTTGAAAACGCTTTTGAACCCAAACCACGGTCGAGTTTTGCAACTGGGCTCGATATTATAAAATGTAACACCCCAAACCCGGCCTATAAGTTAGGCCCGAATGCAGTGTCACATGGAAGTAAAAACCATCTTTGCAATTATTAAAAACTTGCTTGAGAAATACAACCTCTTTGTTAAAACCAAAAACACTTAAGCAATTGTTAACTACTTGAAAACATAATAATCTTTAAAAACCTTTTCGCTTATGTAGCATATTTTAAATAAATAATTTACGAAAATGTGACGTTTATAAATAGAGTTGCGTAAGCATTTTGAAAACGTTATGAAACGTAGATAAAATACAAGTATTTTGAGAGGTTGTTTGATAAATCGATAATCGAAACTAATGATCTTACAAAACCGTGACTTTTGAAAACGACGTTGAAAATTCGAAAGAGAATCCAAGTCTTTTGAAAATATCGTTAATAGCTCGAGAGAAAATATCCGTGTTAAAAATATTTGTAAAAGTTTATTTTGAAATCCATTTGTTAATCGATTTTGGAAACCATTGATTAAGTTTTTAGAAAATTCCCCTTTTTAAACAATTTAAGAAAGATAATAAAAACATCCCAACCAAAAAGAAAAAATAAAAATAGTCTAGAGGCCTTATTACAACATTTAACCCAAAATAGTAAAGTAATAAAATAAACGAGAAAGAAATTTAAAATTCAATAACACCATTTCTGATGTATGGCCTCCACCGAGTCATCCACGGGCCCAAGTCCTCGTCACTGAGCATTACCTACAAGGGTTAAGAAAAAGGGGGTGAGTTACAAGAACTCCGTGTGAAATCCCCTTACCGTCATCCACTGGGCCTGAACCCATATAGCATTATCTTTAGCTTAAGCTCATTTAACAATCACTTGGACCGAAACCCATTTACAAAACATAATATATTTATATATATGCAATGTATGAATGTATGCAAACCCAAACCAACCTAATAATCCATCCGCTACACACCACCGTACCATCCATCACACTGTGGGGATCTTTTGTCAACCCACCCCGCCAACACACCAATCGCAGCATTTAGCCATTTATATCAAATTCGAAATTGTGGACAAGCCACTAGAATAACAGAATATCGTGGGCTTAGCCACTGGACAAAATGTGACAGAGTCACTGAGAATGTGGCAGAGCCACCAAATTACACTTCCCGATCATCAATATCCCAATCCCATGCAACTTATGTAAATGCAACATACATCGTAAATCATAATATTTACAATATAACCACAATAATTAATAACTCAAAGATTTATTACAAACAATTTGGCCCATTAACACTTTACAAAATCGGCCCATTAGGGCATTTTATCAAATCGGCCCATTAAGCCATGTATCAAATTGGCCCATTTAGCAATATATCAGATCGGCCCACTAAGCAATATATATCAAATCGGCCCATTAAGCAGTATATCAATTCGGTCCATTAAGGCAATCAATCAATTCGGCCCATTAAGGCAATATATCAAATTGGCCCATTAAGCAATATAACAATTCGCCCAAGTAAGGCAATATAACAATTCGGCCCTTTAGGGCATTTCCGTAATCGGCCCATAGGGCATTTTCGTAATTCAATAATCTTACCCACTAAGGGTAATTCAGTAATCTTGCAACCTGTGGGGTATTTCGATAATTTACCTTCCAAAGGTAATTTGGTAAATTCGCAACCTGCACTTAATTACTAATTTGGGGCAAAAAGATTGAAATCTGTCCATCTCAAGTCATAACGACTAAATCGACTATAAATCGAGTTAGAAACCTCGAAATTTAGATCCGTAAATTTTCCTTGAAACTAGACTCATATATATTCTTACGATAACTTTTCCAGAATTTTAACTTAACCATTTAGTACATTTTATTCCTTAAAGTTTCACTTATTTCACTGTCCAACGATTCTGACCTCTCTTATCTTAATTTCAAATATCTTCCTATACGGTTTTCATATGCTGCTTCCACTTGTTTCTATTGAAAATAGGTTCACTAAGGAATCCATACATATTAATTATAACTCTTAATTCACTTTGTAGAATTTTATACAATTTTTCCAAGACAGATTAAAGAACCACAAGTCATTCAGAACCAGTCTCACTAAAATTAAAATAACACAGACTTTAAAATTCCTTTTCCTTCTCCGCTTCTTCCATATAAAAATAGAAACAGTAAGATTTAATTCAATATCTTATTCACTTATTAATCCCTTTTCTCCTATTTTCTGTGATTTTTCAAAATCACATCATTGTTGCTGACCAAACACTGTTTCATTGTAAACTATGGTTTCCACTACGGACATACGCACGCCCAAGTGATCACGGATGCCGATTTACGGTTTTCTTCGGTATTTCGATGGAATCATAGAACATTTCATGCAAACCATCAGAGAGATGTGAGAACACACACAATTACAACATGTATTCGGAAGGGTACGGGATTACACACCTTATTTGGATTTCCATAAGAACCACTCTTCTTTGATCCTAGAACAATACCAACCAAAAGTTAGCCTCGGATTTCCAAAAGATTTCATACCCAACGTATTACTTACACTTGCATCACTTACCACTATATCCGAAGGATTACTCGAGTGATTTCGTCCCTAAAACATCATCGATTAGTCAAACTTCAATCCGATTTGCAACATAGCCAAATAAAGATATAACGAAAAATCCAAAAATGAACCCCTTACCTTAATGATGATAGATCCGACTTCAATCGATTGACTTAAGACTAGAGAGGGATTGGAAAGAATGTGCTTTACGACCACACACTAGAACATGATTCGATTAAAGAAGATGTGTTCAACTCGTAGGATGGAGAAGAGAAGATGATTGAAATTCGGCTATCAAGAGAAATGACCAAGAATGCATTGAAGATTTTGGCCAAAACAAAAAGAGAAAAAAATGGACAAATGGACTAGGAGATTTGGGCCAAAGCAAAAAGGGAAAAGAGTTTGGAAAATAGACACAAATTGCTGAAAGAGAAAAATACCTCTCATGCACTAAAACTTAGCAGAATGACTAAAGAGAAAAGAGAAAATTCTGCTCTCCTTTTTCCCCAACAAACCGTGTGGCATCTTTTGTCCAAAGGATAGATGTTGACCCAATTATCTTTCCAAAACATCACCCACAATATTAGCCAACATGTTCCCTTCTCTTGCCATTTTCTTTTAGTTCTTTCCTTCTCTTCTCCTAATTTACCTCCCTACCATATTTCCTTAGCCACCTTCCTATAATTAAAAAGTCTTCACTTGCCTTAAATATTACCATGACCGACACTTGGAAAGAAAGCACAGAAAAATAAATCCAAAATTGTAATAGATGGGATTCGAACCCTTTCCCTTCATGCTCCTTCAAGTGACACCACATCCTCTTTACCAAATTCTTATTTATGCTAGCAAAATGCTCACTTATTTCCTTAAGTCATAATGCCACTTGCCTTCTCTCCTTAAAGTGCCTAAATATAAAAAATTTACTTACAGCCTATCTTGAACCCAGAACTTCCTAGAAACCTCGTAACTCTCTAAAATCACCTTCCTAATAAGTCCAACTTGAAATAATGCCGTTCTCAAATTCCAAAAAAATTTTAAACGCTTCTACGGTCAAGGCCCAATGGGCCCAATCCTACTAGGCCCAATTTCGGGTCGTTACAATTCTACCCTCAAAGAAATTTTATCCTCGAAATTTCCAACCAACTACTAACCGAACCGCTTAAATCTTACCACTATGCTTTTGCTGCGCACGCTGATCTTAATAACAACAATGTACTTTTAACATAATCTTGAATCCTCTTTCACACAACCAAACATCTAACCACAGAAGCAAGCAGTTATCTACCACTTATATCTAAAATTTTCTACATTCAATCATCACGTCCAAACAAGACATTCCTGACTTAATGGTGACGAAACAATTCCGAGCCTTATGCTCCTTAGACGCGCATCTCAAGCATGCTTCTGACCTCCTTCAGCATTCTCCGGATGACGCCTTCTGTAATAATCGCAAGCCGAAAAGGTTGGACGTGTCTTAACACGCTTCACAGAACAAGACTGCGACCCTAGAGAAGTATGATCTAATTTCTTCTTATAGTCCACGTGCCCAACTCGAAGTGTTCGACCAATTTCTCTAACCTCCTTCACAAGCTCCCTAACTAACTGAGTCAGGTCATCAATTCCAGCTCGGTCATAAGACTCCGTCTCGGCTACTGGCGATGCCAATGCCTCCCTTTAGGATACATGCCCCAATGCTGAAAATCTAGCCCTAGCACATCGGCCTCTACCACGTCCACGTCTACGGCGTCCACGTCCTCTAGCGCTCATGTTCACTAAGTCGATTTAATCTTGATTACGAGTTTTATGAATCAGTATACTATTCGATGTTTATTAAATGATGTTTTATGGAGTATGAGTAGAAAAGTTGTTTTCGAGTGTCAAATCCGCATCCTAGAGTCTCAATCTCTATAGTTTCAACTCCTAAAGCTAACAGTTCTAGTGTATTCTATTTCGTAGAATTTTCATACCACAGTAATAATACAATAATCATAAAATAAAAACAAATACTTACTTGACTTGGTGCCGGATACTCGTGGTGCCATACTTCCTTTAGAACATATATTAATAAATCAAAATTCCAAACAGCTTTGGAAAACGCTTTTGAACCCGAACCACAACCGTGTTTTGCAACTGGGCTCTGATACCATAAAATGTAACACCCCAAACTCGGCCTAGAAGTTAGGCCCGAATCTGGTGTGTCACATGGAAGTAAAAACCATCTTTGCGATTATTAAAAACTTGCTTGAGAAATACAGTCTTTTTGTTAAAACCAAAAACACTTAAGCAATTGTTAACTACTTGAAAACATAATAATCTTTAAAAACCTTTTTGTTTGTGAAAGCATATTTGAAATAAACAATTTACGGAAATGTGATGTTTATAAATAGAGTTGCAGAAGCATTTTGAAAACGTTGCGGAAACGTAGATAAAATACAAGTATTTTGAGAGGTTGTTTGATAAATCGATAATCAAAACTAATGATCTTACAAAACCGTGAATTTTGAAAACAATGTTGAAAATTCGAAAGAGAATCCAAGTCTTTTGAAAATATCATTAATAGCTCGAGAGAAAATTTCTGTGTTAAAAATATTTGTAAAAGTTTATTTTGAAATCCATTTGTTAATCGATTTTGGAAACCATTGTTTAAGTTTTTAGAAAATTCCCCTTTTTTAAACAATTTAACAAAGATAATAAAAACATCCCAACCAAAAAGCAAAAATAAAAATAGTCCAGAGGCCTTATTACAACATTTAACCCAAAATAGTAAAGTAATAAAATAAACGAGAAAGAAATTTAAAATTCAATAACACCATTTCTGAAGTATGGCCTCCACCGAGTCATCCATGGGCCCAAGTCCTCGTCACTGAGTATTACCTACAAGGGTTAAGAAAAAGGGGGTGAGTTACAAGAACTCAGTGTGAAATCCCCTTACCGTCATCCACTGGGCCTGAACCCATATAGCATTATCTTTGGCTTAAGCTCATTTAACAATCACTTGGACCGAAACCCATTTACAAAACATAATATATTTATATATATGCAATGTATGAATGTATACAAACCCAAACCAACCTAATAATCCATCTGCTACACACCACCCATACCATCCATCACACCTGTGGGGATCTTTTGTCAACCCACCCCGCCAACACACCAATCGCAGGCATTTAGCCATTTATATCAAATTCGAATTGTGGACAAGCCACGTAATAACAGAATATACGTGGCTTAGCCACTGGACAAAATGTGACAGAGTCACGAGAATATGTGGCAGAGCCACCAAATTACACTTCCCCGATCATCAATATCCCAATCCCATGCAACTTATGTAAATGCAACATACATCGTAAATCATAATATTTACAATATAACCACGATAAGTAATAACTCAAAGATTTATTACAAAAAATTTGGCCCATTAACACTTTACAAAATTGGCCCATTAGGTCATTTTATCAAATTGGCCCATTAAGCCATGTATCAAATTGGCCCATTTAGCATTATATCAGATCGGCCCACTAAGCAATATATATCAAATCGGCCCATTAAGCAGTATATCAATTCGGCCCATTAAGGCAATCAATCAATTCGGCCCATTAAGGCAATATATCAAATTGGCCCATTAAGCAATATAACAATTCGGCCCTTTAAGGCAATATAACAATTCTGCCCTTTAGGGGCTTTTCCGTAATTCGGCCCATAGGGCATTTTCGTAATTCGATAATCTTACCCACTAAGGGTAATTCGGTAATCTTGCAACCAAGGGGTATTTCGAATTTACCTTCCAAAGGTAATTTGGTAAATTCGCAACACAGACTTAATTACTAATTTAGGGCAAAAAGATTGAAACTGTCCATCTGCGTCATACTGACTAAACTGATTATAACTCGAGTTAGAAACCTCGAAATTTAGATCCGTAAATTTTCCTTAAAACTAGACTCATATATCTTCTTACGATAACTTTTCTAGAATTTTTAACTTAACCATTTACTACAGTTTATTCCTTAAAGTTTCCCTTGTTTCACTGTCCAAAGATTCTGACCTCTCTTCTCTTAATTTCAAATATCTTACTGTACGGTTTTCATATGCTGCTCCCACTTGTTTCTATTGAAAATAAGTTCACTAAGGAATCCATACATATTATTTATAACTCTTAATTCACTTTGTACAATTTTATATGATTTTTCCAAGACAGATTAGGGAACCACGAAGTCATTCAGAACTAGTCTCACTAAAATTAAAATATCACACACTTTAAAATTCATTTTCCTTCTCCGCTTCTTCCATATAAAAACAGAAACAGTAAGCTTTAATTTGATATCTTATTCACTTATTAATTTCTTTTCTCCTATTTTCTATGATTTTTCAAAATCATGTCACTGTTGCTGACCAAAAACTGTTTCATTGTAAACTATGGTTACCACTACGGACATACGCACGCCCAAGTGATCACGGATGCCGATTTTCGGTTTTCTTCGATATTTCGACCGAATCATAGAACATTTCATTCAAACCATTAGAGAGATGTGAGAACACAAACCATTTCAACATGTATTCGGAAGGGTACGGGATTACACACCTTATTTGGATTTCCTTAAGAACCACTCTTCTTTGATCCTAGAACAATACCAACCAAAAGTTAGCCTCGGATTTCCAAAAGATTTCATAACCAACGTATTACTTACACTTGCATCACTTACCACTATATCCGAAGGATTAGCAAATAGAATCTATCGAGTGATTTCGTCCCTAAAACATCATCGATTAGTCGAACTTCAATCCGATTTGCAACATAGCCAAATAAAGATATAACGAAAAATCCAAAAATGAACCCCTTACCTTAATGATGATAGATCCGACTTCAATCGATTGACTTAAGACTAGAGAGGGATCGACAAGAATGTGCTTTACGACGACACACTAGAAAACGATTCGATTAAAGAAGATGTGTTCAACTCGTAAGATGGAGAAGAGAAGATGATTGAAATTTGGCTATCAAGAGAAATGACCAAGAATGCATTGAAGATTTCGGCCAAAACAAAAAGAGAAAAAAATGGACAAATGGACTAGGGGATTTCGGCCAAAGCAAAAAGGGAAAAGAGTTTGGAAAAGAGACACAAATTGCTCAAAGAGAAAAATACCTCTCATGCACTAAAACTTAGCAAAATGACTAAAGAGAAAAGAGAAAATTCTGCTCTCCTTTTTCCCCAACAAACCGTGTGGCATCTTTTGTCCAAAGGATAGATGTTAACCCGATTATCTTTCCAAAACATCACCCACAATATTAGCCAACATGTTCCCTTTTCTTGCCATTTTCTTTTAGTTCTTTCCTTCACTTCTCCTAATTTACCTCCCTACCATATTTCCTTAGCCACCTTCCTATAATTAATAAGTCTTCCCTTGCCTTAACTATTACCATGACCTACACTTGGAAAGAAAGCACAAAAAAATAAATCCAAAATTGCAATAGATGGGATTCAAACCCTTTCCCTTCATGCTCCTTCAAGTGACACAACATCCTCTTTACCAAATGCTTATTTATGCTAGCAAAATGCTCACTTATTTCCTTAAGTCATAATGCCACTTGCCTTCTCTCCTTAAAGTGCCTAAATATAAAATATTTACTTATAGCCTATCTTGAACCCGAAACTTCCTAGAAACCTCGTAACTCTCCAAAATCACCTTCCTAATAAGACCAACTTGAAATAATGCCGTTCTCAAATTCCCATAATTTTTTAAACGCTTCTACGGTCAAGGTCCAATGGGCCCAATCCTACTAGGCCCAATTTCGGGTCGTTACACTTTCCTCTTCTCTAAATCGACACCATCAAAAGAGCACATCTTCTTGTTTGATTACCCCCATAGCCGAATATTAATATACATTTTCCTCTATAACCGAACTTTCATCTCTTCTCTATCTTTTCTTCTCATCCGTATTAATACTCATTCCTTGATAAATCGGTAAGTGGTTCTCTTCAACATTTTATTTTCTTTCTCTTAATGCCGAATTATGCCTTGGTTTGGGAGGGTCATATTGACCGAGACCATCAATTTATTCTACTCTCTCAAACGAGATCACTCTCCCTTTTGTAGTATTCTAGTGGGAGGCCGAACATCATTCTAGCCTTAAGTCGAACGGAGAAATCGGATCCAATATTAATAAGGTAAGGAGTTCTTATGGATTATTGATATTATTCAATATTCGATTGGTTGCTAACGGAGTAATAATTTGAAATAATCGACTATATGTTTTAGGGGCAAATCACTCGATATATTCTACCTTGGGACATAGTGGTAAGTGATTCAAGTGTAAGCAATGCGTTAAGTATGAATCTTTTGGAAATCAGAGGCTAACTTTTGGTTGGTATTGTTCTAGGATCAACGGAGAGTGGTTCTTTAGGAAATCAAAATAAGGTGTGTAATCCCGTACCCTTCCGAATACATGTTGAAATGGTGTGTGTTCTCACATCTCTCTGATGGTTTGCATGAAATGTTCTATGATTCGGTCGAAATACCGAAGAAAACCGGAAATCGGCATCCGTGATCACTTGGGCGTGCGTATGTCCATAGTGGTAACCATAGTTTACAATGAAACAGTTTTTGGTCAGCAACAGTGACATGATTTTGAAAAATCACAGAAAATAGGAGAAAAAGGATTAATAAGTGAATAAGATATCAAATTAAAGCTTACTGTGTCTATTTTTATATGGAAGAAGCATAGAAGGAAAAAGAATTTTAAATTCTGTGATATTTTAATTTTACTGAGACTGGTTCTGAATGACTTCGTGGTTCCCTGATCTGTCTTGGAAAAATCATATAAAATTGTACAAAGTGAAATATGAGTTATAGTTTATATGTATAGATTCCTTATTGAGCCTATTTTCAATAGAAACAAGTGGGAGCAGCATATAAAAACCGTACAGTGAGATATTTGAAATTAAGATAAGAGAGGTCAGAATCGTTGGACAGTGAAACAAGGGAAAATTTTAGGAATAAAATGTACTAAATGGTTAAGTCAAAAATTATGGATAAATTATCATAAGAAGATATATGAGTCTAGTTCCAAGGAAAATTTACGGATCTAAATTTCGAGGTTCCTAACTCGAGTTATAGTCAGTTTAGTCAGTATGACGCAGATGGACAGTTTCAAATTTTATGCCCCACATTAGTAGTTAAGTTTAGGTTGCGGAATTACCAAAATACCCTTAGAGGGTAAATTACTGAAACACCCATGGGTTGAGAGATTACCAAATTACCCTTAGTGGGTAAGATTACCGAATTACGAAAATGCCCCTATGGGCCGAATTACGGAAATGCCCCTAAAGGGCCGATTTGATAAATTGCCTTAATGGGCTGATTTGTTATATAGCCATAATGGGCCGATTTGATAAATTACTTAATGGGCAAATTTGATAAATTTCTTAATGGGCCGATTTGATATATATTCTTTTGTGGGCCGATCTGATATATTTTTTAATGGGCCAATTTGACATATGGCTTAATGAGCCAATTTGATATAATGCCCTAATGGGCCGATTTTGTAAAGTGTTAATGAGCTGAACTTTTGTCTGATTTAATTATTGTTGTTATATTTGTAAATATCATGATTTGCTATGTATGATGCATCTACATGAATTTGCATGGGTTGGGAAAATGTTGAAGAGAAGAAATTCTGGTGGCACTGCCACAAATATTATGAAAAGCAGTTTGACTGCAGCGATACATTTTGATTCTGGTGGCTCTGCCACAAATTCTGATAATGGCTATGTGCCAACCTAAATATGGCTTTGTGCCATCGTGATTATGGCTTTGTGCTAAACGTATTTACCGGGGCTATGTGCCTAACATATGAATTAACGACTGCGTAGTCGATCATTTTTACCAAGGTCGTGTGCCTGTTATATTATCGTATATGATATTCCGATGACTCATCACATTTTGTCTGAGTGGCTAAGCCACGTATATTCTGTTATTCTGGTGGCTTGTCCACAATTTGAATTTGATATAAATGGCTAAATCCTGCAATTGTTGTGTTGGCGGGGTGGGTTGACAAAAGATCCCCACATGTGTGTTGGATGGTACGGGTGGTGTGTAGCGGATGGATTATTAGGTTGGTTTGGGTTGCATACATTCATACATTGCACATATATAAATATATTCTGCTTTCGTAAATGGGCTTCGGTCCAAGTGTATGTTAAATGGGCTTAGGCCCATGATATTGATATATGGGTTCGCACCATGGATGACTGTAAGGGGATTATGCACCGAGTTCTTGTAACTCACCCTCTTTCTTTTAATCTCTGTAGGTAATGCTCGTAGTGAGGACTTGGGCCCATGGATGACTCCTGGTGGAGGCCATACTTCGTAAATGGTGTTTCATTTTAAACTTTAGTTTTCTATTTCCGTTCATTTACTATTTTGGGTTTTTATGTTGTAATAAGGCCTCTGGTGTATTTTATTATTTGCTTTATGGTTGATAAATTTATTAATTTTCTTAAATTGTTAAAACGAGAATTTTTCTAAAAAAATTTATATAATGGTTTTCCAAAATTTATCAACAAATGGAATTTTTAAACAAACTTGTATAAATAATTTAACTTGAATTTTCCTACAAATATTCAACGATATTTTCAAAAGTCATGGTTTTAAAAGATTACTAGTTCGATTATCGATTTATCAAACAACCTCTCAAAATACTTGTATTTTATCTACGTTTCCACAACATTTTCAAAATGCTTCTGCAACTCTATTTCTAAACATCACATTTTTATTTTGTTCATTTCAAATATGCTTTCGCTACTAAAAATGTTTTTTTAAGATTATTACGTTTTCAAGTAGTTAACAATTGCTTAAGTGTTTTTGGTTTTAACAAAAAGGCTGTATTTCTCAAGCAAGTTTTTAATAATCGCAAAGATGGTTTTTTTACTTCCATGTGACACACCAGATTCGGGCCTAACTTCTAGGCCGGGTTTGGGGTGTTACATTTTTTGCTATCAGAGCCTGGTTGCAAAACTCGGCTGTGGTTTGGGTTCAAACACGTTTTGAAAGCCGTTTAAAATTTTAAATTATACATGTATGTTCTAAAGGAAGTATGGCACCACGGGTATCCCGCACCAAGTCAAGTAAGTTTATGTTTTCAATTTTTGATTATTGTGGTATGACTGTAGAAATACTCTAGAATTCTTAGCTTTAGGAGCTAAAACTATAGAGATTGAGACCTTAGATACGTACTACGAAAACAACTTTACTTCCTATACTCCATAAGACATTGTTTAATAAATATTAGAACTATAGACTGATTCATAAGACTTTTAATAAGATTAAATCGACATTAGTGAACATGAACGCTAGAAGACATGGACGCGGTAGACGTGGATGTGGTAGAGGCCGAGGTGCTAGGGCTAGATCTTCAGCATCGGGGCATGTTTCCGAAAGGGAGGTGTTGGCATTGCCAGTGGTTGAGACGGACTCTTATGATCGAGCTGGGATTGATGAGCTGACTCAGCTAGTTAGGGAGCTTGTGGAGGAGGTTAGAGAAATTGGTCGAACACTTCGAGTTGGGCACGTGGACTATAAGAAGAAATTAGATCATACTTCTAGGGTCCCGCCTCTCGCTTCGTGAAGCGTGTTAAGGCACGCCCAAACTTTTCGACTATGCGATTATTGTAGAAGGCGTCATCCGGGAGAATGCCGGAGGAGGTCGAGCATGCTTGAGATGCGGGTTAAGGAGCATAAAGCTTCGATTGTTTCATCACCATCAAGTCGAGAATGTTTTGGTTGGACGTGATGATTGAATGTAGAAAATTCTAAGTATAAATGGTAGATAACTGTTTGCTTCTGTGGTTAGATGTTTAGTTGTGTGAAAAAGGATTCAAGATTATGTTAAAAGTACATTGTGGTTATTAAGATCAGAGTACGCAGCGAAAGCATAGTGGTGTGATTTGAGTGATGCGTTTAGTAGTAGGATGGAAATTTCGAGGATGAAATTTCTTTAAGGAGGGTAGAATTGTAACATCCCGAAATTGGGCCTAGAAGAATTGGGCCCATTGGGCCTTGGGCTTAGGAGTGTTTAAAATTTTGAGAAAAAAGAGAATGGCATTATTTCAAGATTGGATTAATTAGGAAGGTGATTTTGGAAAGTTACAAGGTTTCTAGGAAGTTTCGGGTTCAAGTTGGGCCTTTGTATAAATTTTGTGTTTAAGCCTATTAAAGAGAGATAGTAAGGGGCATCAAGGCTTATGGAAATAGGTGGGTAATTTGCTTGCATAAATGAGCTATTGGTAAGAAGGTTAAGGCGCCATATGTAGTACCTTGAGGAAAGAGGTTCGAATCCCTTTGTGTGCAATTTTTGACTTATATTTTTGCACTCTTTCCTTAGGTGTCGGCCAAGAGGTATTTATGGCAAGTTTGACTTCTTTATTTTTGGTAAGGTGGCTAAGGAATTAAGGAAAGGTTGAGGTTGGGGAAATGAATCAAAAGGAAAAGGCAAGTAAGGGGAACAAGTGGCTTATTTCATGGAGAATGCTATGGAAAGTATGGTTGGCAAAATTTTGACCCTTATGGCAATGCATGTGGACGGTTTTGGGGGTAGATAGGTGGCTGAAATTTTACTTTGGCTTTTGGTAGGGTCTTGGTATTGTTTTGGGTCAAAAATCTCATTTGCAACTTTAGTGTCATCTTCTCCCAATTTGCTATTCTCTTTGCCGAAATCTCCTAACACAATTGTGCATTTTTCTTCTCTTTTGTTTGGTCAAAATATTCACCTCTTGTTCATCTCCCTTTGATAGCCGAATCACCTAGCATCCATTCAACCTTCCATTCCTTTCTTTTAAACATTCCTTCAATCTTTCCTCTTCTCTAAATCGACACCACCAAAAGAGCACATCTTCTTGTTTGATTACCCCCATAGCCGAATATTAATATACATTTTCCTCTATAACCGAACTTTCATCTCTTCTCTATCTTTTCTTCTCATCCGTATTAACACTCATTCCTTGATAAATCGGTAAGTGGTTCTCTTCAACATTTTATTTTCTTTCTCTTAATGCCGTTGGTTTGTGAGGGTCATATTGACCGAGACCATCATTTTATTCTACTCTCTCAAATGAGATCACTCTCCCTTTGTAGTATTCTAGTGGGAGGCCGAACATCATTCTAGCCTTAAGTCGAACGGAGAAATCGGATCCAACATTAATAAGGTAAGGAGTTCTTATGGATTATTGATATTATTCAATATTCGATTGGTTGCTAACGGAGTAATAATTTGTAATAATCAACTATATGTTTTAGGGACAAATCACTCGATATATTCTACCTTGGGACATAGTGGTAAGTGATTCAAGTGTAAGCAATGCGTTGAGTATGAATCTTTTGGAAATCCGAGGCTAACTTTTGGTTGGTATTGTTCTATGATCAACGGAGAGTGGTTCTTTAGAAATCAAAATAAGGTGTGTAATCCCGCACTCTTCCGAATACATGTTGAAATGGTGTGTGTTCTCACATCTCTCTGATGGTTTGCATGAAATGTTCTATGATTCGGTCGAAATACCGAAGAAAACCGGAAATCGGCATTCGTGATCACTTGGGCGTGCGTATGTCCGTAGTGGTAACCATAGTTTACAATGAAACAGTTTTTGGTCAGCAATAGTGATGTGATTTTGAAAAATCACAGAAAATATGAGAAAAGGGATTAATAAGTGAATAAGATATCAAATTAAAGCTTACTGTGTCTATTTTTATATGGAAGAAGCGGAGAAGGAAAAAGAAATTTAAATTCTGTGATATTTTAATTTTAGTGAGACTGGTGCTGAATGACTTCGTGATTCCCTGATCTGTCTTTGAAAAATCGTATAAAATTGTACAAAGTGAATTATGAGTTATTGTTTATATTTATAGATTCCTTATTGAGCCTATTTTCAATAGAAACAAGTGGGACCAGCATATGAAAACCGTAAAGTGAGATATTTGAAATTAAGATAAGAGAGGTCAGAATCGTTGGACAGTGAAACAAGGGAAAATTTTAGGAATAAAATGTACTAAATGGTTAAGTCAAAAATTCTGGATAAATTATCGTAAGAAGATATATGAGTCTAGTTTCAAGAAAAATTTACGGATCTAAATTTTGAGGTTCCTAACTCGATTTATAGTCAGTTTAGTCAAGATGACGCAGATGGACAGTTTCAAATTTTATGCCCCACATTAGTAGTTAAGTTTAGGTTATGGAATTACCAAAATACCCTTAGAGGGTAAATTACCGAAATAGCCCTGGGTTGCGAGATTACCAAATTACCCTTAGTGGGTAAGATTATCGAATTACGACAATGCCCCTATGGGCCGAATTACGGAAATGCCCCTAAAGGGCCAATTTGATAAATTGCCTTGATGGGCTGATTTGTTATATAGCCATAATAGGCCGATTTGATAAATTGCTTAATGGGCCGATTTGATATATATTGTTTTGTGGGCCGATCTAATATATTTTTTAATGGGCCAATTTGACATATGGCTTAATGAGCCAATTTGATATAATGCCCTAATGGGCCGATTTTGTAAAGTGTTAATGGGCTGAACTTTTGTCTGATTTAATTATTGTTGTTATATTTGTAAATTTCATGATTTGCTATGTATGATGCATCTACATGAATTTGCATGGGTTGGGAAAATGTTGAAGAGAAGAAATTCTGTGGCACCGCCACAAATATTATGAAAAGCGCTTGATCTGCAGCTGATACATTCTCGATTACGGTGGCTCGCCATAAATTACGATAATGGCTATGTGCCAACCTAAATATGGCTTTGTACCATCGTGATTATGGCTTTGTGCTAAACGTATTTACCGGGCTATGTGCCTAACATATGAATTAACGACTGCGTGTCGATCATTTTACCAAGGTACGTGTGTCGGTTATATTACAGTATATGATATTCTCGTGACTCATCACATTTTGTCCGGTGGCTAAGCCACGTATATTCTGTTATTCTCGTGGCTTGTCCACAATTTGAATTTGATATAAATGGCTAAATGCCCGATTGGTGTGTTGGCGGGGTGGGTTGACAAAAGATCCCCACAGTGTGTTGATGGTACGGGTGGTGTGTAGCGGATGGATTATTAGGTTGGTTTGGGTTGCATACATTCATACATTGCACATATATAAATATATTCTGCTTCAGTAAATGGGCTTCGGTCCAAGTGTATGTTAAATGGGCTTAGGCCCATGATATTGCTATATGGGTTCGCACCAGTGGATGACTGGTAAGGGGATTATGCACCGAGTTCTTGTAACTCACCCCCTTTCTTTTTAATCTCTGTAGGTAATGCTCCGTAGTGAGGACTTGGGCCCATGGATGACTCGGTGGAGGCCATACTTGAAAATGGTGTTTCATTTTGAACTTTAGTTTTCTATTTCCGTTCATTTACTATTTTGGGTTTTTATGTTGTAATAAGGCCTCTGAGTATTTTATTATTTTCTTTATGGTTGATAAATTTATTAATTTGCTTAAATTGTTAAAACGAGAATTTTTCTAAAAACTTATATAATGGTTTTCCAAAATTTAACAACAAATGGAATTTTTAAACAAACTTGTATAAATAATTTAACTTGAATTTTCCTACAAATATTCAACGATATTTTCAAAAGTCACGGTTTTAAAAGATTACTAGTTCGATTATCGATTTATCAAACAACCTCTCAAAATACTTGTATTTTATCTACGCTTCATAACGTTTTCAAAATGCTTCTCAAGCAACTCTATTTCTAAACATCACATTTTTATTTTGTTCATTTCAAATATGCTTTCGCTACTAAAAAGGTTTTTTAAGATTATTACGTTTTCAAGTAGTTAACAATTGCTTAAGTGTTTTTGGTTTTAACAAGGAGGTCAGATTTCTCAAGCAAGTTTTTAATAATCACAAAGATGGTTTTTACTTCCATGTGACACACTAGATTCGGGCCTAACTTCTAGGCCGGGTTTGGGTGTTACACATACCCTAAGAATCAAAAAATAGATTGCAAATATTGCGATTCGAATACTATTAAAAGCCACCTCATAAGAGTGGTTGTGTGAACGAGTTGGACTAAATTTGGTTCAACGTGGTAAGAACAATTTCAGACTAATTTTTAAAATTACTTTCAGCATTCAATCCTTTAAGAATGAAAGTTGGTGGGTCGTTGCAAGATCAAGTGGTGTACGGAGTACGAGGAGTTAAGAATTACCCTAATTTCATGAAAAATGAAGATAGCTTATTTGGATTCTCTCAGGGCTGCCTTCCCATGGAAAGATGGGACGAACTCAATAAATTTTTCAATCAAACTGGGTTGGTATTTCTATTTATTATAAAAAGAGTTAAGTATTCCTTTTTTTTTTCTTAGTAAAGACATTGACTTTATTAATATGACATTTTGAAGAGTAAAGGTTACATTCGGGTTGAATGCGCTTCTCGGAAGAAACCAGTCACAAATCGAAAAGGGTGTTTGGGTTGGCGATTGGAAATCGCAAAATGTAAGGGATTTCATGAAGTATACTATTTCCGGGGATACAAAGTTGATTCTTATGAATTTGGTAACTAAATTTGATTTCCAGAAGCTCGCATTTAGATTAATTTCCATTATATTTTTCGAATTGTATTTTAATCAATTTATCATTTTAGGAAATCAACTCTACTGAGTGGGATGGGTGCAAGTGTTGAGGTTGAACAATATGGAAAAGACATAGTAGTACTTAAGAATCTAGTGAAAGAATTACACCTGATCCCAAAACTCAACCAAAGGTTCTAGGTCCTAGCTGTTATTATGATGAGAAATGGTTCAATTCCTTCCTAGAAGTTTCAAGACATGAAGTTGTTGATGGAGTTACACACCATATCTATAATCTTGGACCCGTATCCAAATATGTCTCAATTCAGTGTTTATCGAAGAGGTTTTAGAGGCTTACTTATTACTAGTAGGGTCAGTTTCTTAATTCGATAGATGCATATACAGGTGATGATCCAAACATGATTACCAAGATTCAAGATCCATCTTACCTAAATCAAGTTGCCCAAACATATAAAGGTGTTTTGAATATTGTCAACAAGTTTAAACCGTAGTCGGGAGCTTGGGTTTCAATCAAGTGAGCTCTTAATCTACGGTGGTGCTAAAGATTTGTCCCCAACCTTTGCTGATAGATTTTGGTAATGTTTTTCTCTCCTTTTCTTCTAACTCTACCTTTCTTTTGTGTAATAAAACACGCGGTCAAACTTTTCTCCCTTAATGTGTTTTGATCAATTGGGAATGGCTTCAACCTACAATCACAAGGTCTTCTCAGAGGCAAACTCTCATCGGTGGAAATTATGCTTTACTTAATACTACAACATCTATTCCCAATCCAGTTACTACAAAGTCCGTATCTTCACACAGATAGTGTGAGCCTTATCCTTGGTTTTTTTCCTATAGCAAACCAAAATAATTCATCTTATCAAATTGTTTCGTTTCTAGTGCACTTCTATGGCAATCGACTTATGGGAAGTACCGTGCACTTGCCGTAACTCAAGAGTCTAACCCAAATTTGCGTGTATATGCTCATCAGGCAAAGAAAAAGGTATGCCACCTTTGATAGAGTGAACTTTTCATTTTTCTAATTATTTATTTTTATTAAATGTTATCTCGTGATCATTTTCACTCTTGCATGTACCGGGATTTCTATCATTTTTATTAACTTGTCAAAGGATAGGTCGTTCAATGTCACCCTTTCAAATTACGAACATCTTGAATTTAAAGGTTCCCGCAATAGAGAAGAGTATCATTTGGTTGCGCTAGCTCAAAATATACAAGGTCAAATCGTGTTGCTTGAATGACGCCCAATGGTTCCAACAGAAAACATTCGAAATTCCCGCGATGGAGCCAAAGCTTGTCAATGCTTCCACACCCATCTCTATTGCACTCATTCCATAGTCTATGTAACCATCGAGACTTTCAAGTCC
>JAOWAD010000093.1:50000-66040 GCA_025698515.1 Gossypium sturtianum | reverse complement strand
TATGGAAATGTTTTGAGAATGCTCATTCATGCACAAGACAATAATACCTTGAGAGGCATTCGGGCTAGTCAAAATGGTCCTAGGATTAATCATCTTTTTTTGCGGATGATGCGCTTCTTTTTGTTAGGAATAAAAGGAGTGATGTTGAATTACTTGCTAACATTCTTAATCACGTTTTCTAATATGTCGGGACAAGAAATAAACTTCACAAAATCTATGATTACATTCATTAACACTCCTAGAGCTCAAAGAAGCATTTTTAGCGATCTGCTAGGCATGGCGGTGGTGGAGAAATTGAACAACTATCTTGGTCTCCCTATACCGTCGGTAAGAAAAAAATAAGCGGCTTTCGAAGATATTAACAACGAGTTATCATGCGGGATTACAAAGGCTGGACTAAGAGATTGCTTTCTTTCGGTGGCAAAGAGATCTTCATCAAAGCCGTGCTACAATCTATCCCTACATGCAGCGTTGTCTATCTTCTTAGCTCCCAAAGGTGTTATCGAGGACATCCAAACCAAACTCGATAAAACATGGTGGGTCGGTAAGAAACGTGGTAGATTACGGTCTATCTTGCCTTGGAAGTACTTATGCAAACCGAAGGGCATGGGAGAAGTGGGCATTAGAGACATTCGACTCTTCAATTTGGCTCTATTAGGGCGTCAAGTGTGGAGCTTATTAACAACAAAGTCGCTTTGCTTCAAAGTGTTGTCATCAAAGTACTTCCCAGATGGTAACATCTTCAATGCAAAAAGGGTGGACAAAGCTTCTTTCACGTGGTCGGCATTATGGCGACAAGCGAAAGCTCTTAAAGAGGGCTTTGGATGGCAAAGTCGGTAATGGTGAGTTGATTAATATTCGGATGACAGATTGGGGATGGGAGGGGGCTAAGCGGGGAGGCCATCGGTGAGGTGAGCACCTTAGCCTCAACGAAACAAGTGTGAAGGATCTGCGGAATGCGGATGGTAGAAGTTGGAATGCTAATAAAGTCGAGAGAGGTGTTAGGGCATGATTGGGGCGAAAAGATATGCAATCTCCCTATTGATGTGGAGCGCGGGAGGATAGATTAATTTGGTTTCATAACCCTCATGGATGCTATACCACGAAGTCGACTTATTCGTGGCTCCTCTTGAAAGAAATGGGGCTTGGCCTCATAGATTCTCTTTGAAGCGGTTTGGAAGCTTAATGTTTTACCAAAAATCGGGGTGTTTGCTTGGCGAGTGGGGCACGAGATTCTTCCAACGATGGCAAAAATTTCTACTATAAAAAATGGGATTGATAAAGGGTGCAGAGTGCGGGCGAAGCGAAACCTGCTACATGCTTTAAAAGATTGCCCGTCTTCTCGTGCGATTCTTTCTTTGGGAGGGTGAGTGCAGTGAGTATGGTCTCAAAGAATTATGATCATTGTATTGGTAGCTAGAAGATATGATCGTATTCTCGATAAGGATGCCATGGCCAATCTAATGGTCGTTTTATGGAGCTATTTGGAACAATAGAAACAATTTTATCTTGAGGAAAAAGAAGAGAGGCTACGATCGTTTGGGAGAGGGCCCGTACTCTTAGTGATGATTTCGCATTTGTAATCTTTTGAAAGCTCCTCTGTTATCTTGAATGTTGAGGAGAAGAAGTGGAATAAGCCAGAAGGAATCGTTAAAATCAACCGGCGCCACGGTGGGATTAAAGCGCATGGGATATGGTGCGATCGTGAGGATGACGATGGCTTTGTTGCAGGCGGAGGCGGGGCTTTATTGACACGCAGAATGCGGTTGCATGTTCTTTGAATCGTGGCCTTTGATAAAAGCATACGGTGGCGATCAAATGAACATTAAAGGCAACGTGATTTTGAAACCGACAATGTGGCCTTGGTCAGCGACCTTAGAAACATTGATGCGGACATCACGGTTGTTGGCGCGAAGATCAAAAAGTGTATAAATTTGCTTTTGATAGTTTTAATTACGCTCAATTAATTTGGGGTGATAGGGCGATGTAATAATGTTGCCCATGTCTTTGTATGCGAATATGTGTAGTAGTAAAACTAAGTGTTTTTAATATTTCAAAAAAAGAATGTCTCTGGTAGCGCATTGATAAAGTTTTTAGCTCTTTAGGGGAAGTGATATTGAGCGAGCGAGGGGTTGTCAAGAGCCTTTGCCGCGCCCATCGCATGCCGGACCGGGCGTCGGTGCCCCACCACCGGTTAGGTTCGGCGGTGCTCGGCGATCCATCCGGCGATGGTCGGCGAGCCATTTCGGCGGTGCTCGTGAGCATCCGAATATAAAAATGATGCAGCGAGTCGTCCGGTCCCTCCCTTTTGGAATCGTCCGGTCCCTCCCTTTTGGAAGAAGATCCTCCGCACCTTGGGCCCTTGGTGCGTCGCGGTACCCTCGTCACCACGGCACTTCGGTCCGCGGCTGGAGCATCGGGAAACATCGACACCTTGGTGCTTGGATGTCACGAGGAGCCTCGGACACCATCGGCAAACTAGGCCCTTGGTCTTGCGGGAGCCTCGGGCACCATCGGCACCTTGGTGCTTGGATGTGCGGGAGCCTCGAGCAGCGTCGGGAAACTAGGCCCTTGGTCGTTCGGGAGCCTCGGGCACCATCGGCACCTTGGTGCTTGGATGTGCGGGAGCCTCGGGCACCATTGGCAACATAGGTCCCTGGTAGTGCGGGAGCCTCGGGCACCATCGGCACCTTAGTGCTTGGGTGCGGGAGCCTCAAGCACCATCGGCAAACTAGGCCCTTGGTTGTGCGGGAGCCTCGGGCACCATCGGCACCTTGGTGCCTGGATGTGCGGGAGCCTCGGCACCATCGACAATCTAGGCCCTTGGTCGTGCGGGAGCCTCGGGCACCATCGGCACCTTGGTGGTCGGATGTGCGGAAGCCTCGGGCACCATCGGCACCTTGGTGCTTGGATGTCTGCGAAGCCTTGGGCACCATCGCCAGCGTTGTTGCCTTGATGTGGGAGCCTCGGCACCTTGGTGCCTCGGATGTGCGGGCTAGAGAAAAGTGTCCGTTTGGACATATGAATGTCGGTGGTAGCACTGCTTGAAAGTTTTTAGCTCTTTAGGGGGTAGAGATCCGCGCCCCTGGCGTAACCCCCTCCAACCGAGGTGGGGTGCGTCCGCAGACCCCATGGGGGTCGGGTAGATCCATGACTCATCAGCGGTGGTGAGTCGGTCGCGGCGCTAGTGGTCGGGGTGATGATTTTCCGGCCGGTCAAGCCGTGCCCATAGAAATGTAGCCAATGACTCCGGGACCAAGTTCCCTATATCGGGCAAAGATCTCTTGGGGTGGCTTATGCATTGCTATGGGCTCGAGCTTGGCTTGCCCATTCTCCCCGTCATGTTAGGGGCGCCTTGTGCCTCCCAAGTCGGCAACCACACACGGCGCCTTGGCCTTGCCAAGCCCTTGCACGCATTCGAAGCGCCCGTGACCCGGTACCAAGTCCCTTTGGCGACAGCGGCTCAGCGGGGCGCAAGTTGAGTTTGTAGGCTCGGTCTTGGCTTGACCAAGTCCCAGCGGGATTTTGTCCCTCGTAGTTCTCGTGCCTAGCGGTTGTGGTGCGCCCTCGTTTCATTGTTCCTTCCGCTCTCCTACCAATACATTGGTTGGGTGGGTTGTTGGCCGGTGTGCGTGGGTGCTACTACTAGTACGCAATGGGCATATGAGTGGTGTTTTGGTTGTGTGTATTGGCAGGCTCCATGCTACCCGCATCGAACTGTCGAGCCGCACTCCTCTTCATTGACTCCCCTTGTTCTAATTGAACCCAAGGGGTGCGATCGGGATCCTGTGTTGCGTACCTAAGCCAGATGGAATTATGGATGTGTTTCCGTCCCTACTCCATCTCGTGCCCTTTGGGGTGCGTGGTGGACCTCAATCGTGCCCTGTGTCCCGAGTGTGCCCCCTTAAATCGGTGCGGCCTCGTCGGTGCACTGGTGCTCGATCGTGCTTTCGGATCGGAAAATATTTTTGAGTGTAGGGTTGGGCCCTTGTCTCTCGATGCCTATGCATTTTGTCTCTTGACACGGACGGCGCTCGCGCTCTGTTATGACCTCTTCCGTTGCTCACGCGGCATGTTGAGGGCCATGCGATCTTGGCGTCGCGGAGGAATGCTACGGTTGATCCTGCCGGTAGTCATATGCTTGTCTCAAAGATTAAGCCATGCATGTGTAAGTATGAACAAATTGATTGTGAAAGCTGCGAATGGCTCATTAAATCGATTATAGTTTGTTTGATGGTATTTGCTACTCGGATAACCGTAGTAATTCTAGAGCTATCGTGCAACAAACCCGACTTCTGGAAGGGATGCATTTATTAGATAAAAGGTCGGCGCGGGCTTTGCGTTGCTCACGATGATTCATGATAACTCGGCGGATCGCCGCGGCCTTTGTCTGCGGCGCGCATCATTCAAATTTACGCCTATCAACTTTCGATGGTAGGATAGTGGCCTACTATGGTGGTGACGGGTGACGGAGAATTGGGGTTCGATTAGGAGAGGGAGCACGAAAGCGGCTACCACATCCAAGGAAGGCGGCGGCGCGCGCCGTTACCCAATCGACGCGGGAGGTAGTGACAATAAATAACAATCAGGGGCTCTGTGAGTGCAGTAATTGGAATAGTACAATCTAAATCCCTTAACGAGGATCCATTGGAGGCAAGTGCGGTGCCGGCGCGCGGTAATTCCGGCTCAATAGCGTATATTTAAGTTGTTGCGGTTAAAAAGCTCGTAGTTGGACTTAGGGGTGGGTGGTAGGTCCGCCTCACGGTGAGCACGCCGTGCTGCTCGTCCCTGCTGCGGCGATGCGCTCCACGGCCTTAATTGGCGGGTCGTTCCTCGTATTTGTTACTTTGAAGAAATTAGAGTGCTCAAGCGGGCCTACGCTTGTATACATTAGCATGGGATAACATCATAGGATTTGATCCTATTGTGTTGGCCTTCGGGATCGGAGTAATGATTAACGAGGGGACGATCGGGGCATTACGTATTTCATAGTCGGTGAAATTCTTGGATTTATGAAGGCGAACAAGCTGCGAAAGCATTTGCCAAGGATGTTTTCATTAATCAAGAGCGAAAGTTGGGGGCTCGAAGGCGATCGAGATACCGTCCTAGTCTCAACCATAAGCGATGCCGACCGAGGATCGGCGGATGTTACTTTTAGGACTCGCCGGCACCTTATGAAAATCAAAGTCTTTGGGTTCGGGAGTATGGTCGCAAGGCTGAAACTTAAAGGAATTGTGGAAGGGCACCACGAGAGTGGAGCACACGGCTTAATTTGACTCAACACGGGAAACTTACGGTCGGACATAGTAAGGATTGTGGTGAGAGCTCTTTCTTGATTCTATGGGTGGTGGTGCATGGCGTTCTTAGTTGGTGGAAGCGATTTGTGCAGTTAATTCCGTTATGAGCGAGACCTCGACTGCTAACTAGCTACGGAGGTGATCCTCAGTGGCTAGCTTCTTAGAGGACTATGGCCTTTTAGGCCAAGGAAGTTTGAGGCAATAGCAGTGCAGTGATGCCCTTAGATGTTACGGGCGCGCGCGCGCTACTGCGATGTATTCAACGAGTCTATAGCCTTGGCGAAGCGGGCGGGTAATCTTTGAAATTTCATCGTGATGGGGATAGATCATTGCAATTGTTGGTCTTCAGCGAGGAATTCCTAGTAGCGCGAGTCATCGGCTCGCGTTGACTACGTCCACGCCCTTTGTACACACGCGTCGCTCCTCTGCCGATTGAATGGTCGGTGAAGTGTTGGATCGCGGCGGCGTGGGCGGTTATTTGCCGCGACGTCGCGAAAGTCCACGAACCTTATCATTTAGAGGAAGGAGAAGTCGTAACAAGGTTTCCGTAGGTGAACTGCGGAAGGATCATTGTCGAAACACGCCTAGCGAGCGACCCGCGACGCGTTGTAAACAACACGGAGGTGGTGCGGGCGCATCCACGCCTCTCGCCACCCGCGTCTCGGGCGGTCGGTCTCGTCGTCCCTTTGCCCATCGGGTGGGGTGAGATGTCAAGATCAACCTCTTGAGGCAAAGCGAACAAACCCCGCGCGAATCGCGCCAAGGAATCGAAAGCGAAAAAAAGGGCACGTCTTTTGTAGCGCGCACCGTTCGCGGTGTCGATTAGCCGATGATGTTGTTCTCTTGTCGCCAAAATATCTGAAACGACTCTCGACAGCGGATATCTCGGCTCGCGCCGATGAAGAAGCGTGGCGAAATCGATACTTGGTGTGAATGCGAGAATCCGTGAACCATCGAGTCTTTGAGCATAAGTTGCGCCCCAAGCCATTAGGCGAGAGCGCGTCTGCTGTGTGTCACGCATCGTCGCCCCCATCCAACCACGAGCCCTCGGGCCTCGGTCGGACAGCGGGCGGAAATTGGCCTCCGTGCGCTCCGCGGCTAGCGGTTGGCCTAAATTCGAGTCTCGGCGACATCATCGTCGCGACCATCGGTGGTAATCTTTGTAAGCAACCTCTTTCCGGTCGCGTCGCGTTCGTCGTCGAGACCCTTGAACCCTTTCGGCATCGCAAGGGCGGTGCTCGCATCGCGACCCAGTCGGCGGGATTACCGTGAGTTTAAGCATATCAATAAGCGGAGGAAAAACTTACGAGGATTCCCTAGTAGCGGCGGCGAACCGGGAAAAGCCCGGCTTGAGAATCGGGCGCCATCGGCGTCGGGTTATAGTCTGGAGCGTCCTCGCGGCGGACCGGGCCAAGTCCCACAGAAAGAAGCGCGGAGAGGTGAGCCCCGTCGTGCCGGACCACTGTCGCACCACGAGCGCTGTCTGAGTCGGGTTGTTTGGGAATGCGACCCTAATCGGGCGGTAAATTCCGTCCAAGGCTAAATACGGGCGAGAGCCGATGGCGAACAAATCTGCGAGGAAAGATGAAAAGGACTTTGAAAAGAGAGTCAAAGAGTGCTTGAAATTGTCGGGAGGAAGCGGATGGGGCGGCGATGCGCCCGGTCGGATGTGGAGCAGCGAGCCGGTCGCCCGTCGGCTTCGGGGCGTGGACCGGCGCGGTCGTGGCGGCGGCCCAAGCCGGGCCTTTGATCGCTGTGGAGGCGTCGTCGCCTCGATCGTGGGATCGGCCGCGCGCCGTCTCGGCGTGCCGGCTTTGCGTGCTCGGGCGTCGGCTGCGGGCTCCCCATTCGGCCCGTCTTGAAACCGGACCAAGAGTCGACATGTGTGCGAGTCAGCGGGCTAGAAAACCCGTAAGCGCAAGGAAGCGATTGGCGGGATCCCTCGCGGGTGCACCGCCGGCCGACCTTGATCTTACGAGAAGGGTTCGGTGAGAGCATGCTGTCGGGACCGAAAGATGGTGAACTATGCTGGCGGGGCGAAGCGAGAGAAACTACGGTGGAGGCCGCGGCGATCTTGGCGATGCAAATCGTTAAATCGACTTGGGTATAGGGGCGAAAGACTAATCGAGCCGTCTAGTAGCTGGTTCCTCTCCGAAGTTTCCCTCGGGATAGTGGAGCCCTTAGCGAGTTCTATCGGGTAAAGCCAATGATTAGAGGCATCGGGGCGCAACGCCCTCGACCTATTCTCAAACTTTAAATAGGTAGGGCGGTGCGGTACGCCGTTGAGCCGCGCCACGGAATCGAGCTCCAAGTGGGCCATTTTTGGTAGCGAGCGGCGTCTGCGGGATGAGCCGGAAGCGGGTTCACGGTGCCCAAGCTGCGCGCTAACCTAGAACCCACAAAGGGTGTTGGTCGATTAAGGCAGCGGGGCGGTGGTCATGGAAGTCGAAATCCGCTAAGGAGTGTGTAACAACTCACTGCCGAATCAACTAGCCCGAAAATGGATGGCGCTTAAGCGCGACGACCTATACCGGCCGTCGTCGGGGCAGGGCGAGCCCCGATGAGTAGGAGAAGCGGCGGTCGTCGCAAAACCGAGGCGCGAGCGCGCGGGCGGCCGTCGGTGCGGATCTTGGTGGTAGTAGCAAATATTCAAATGAGAACTTTGAAGGCGAAGAGGGGAAAGGTTCCATGTGAGCGGCACTTGCACATGGGTTAGTCGATCCTAAGAGGCGGGGAAGCCCGTCCGATAAGCGCGCGTTCAGCGCGAGCCGAAAGGAATCGGGTTAAAATTCTGAACGGGGCCTTGGGCGGTGGCGGCAACGTTAGGGAGTCGGAGGCGTCGGCGGGGGCCTCGGGAAGAGTTATCTTTTACGTTTAACGGCTGCCCACCACAGAAGCGGCTCGGCCGGAGGTAGAGATCCAGCGGCCGGAAGAAAGCACGCCGCGTCGCGTGGTGTCGGTGCGCCCCGGCGACCCTTGAAAATCCGGAGGGGACCGAGTGCCGTCGCGCCGGTCGTACTCATAACGCATCAGGTCTCAAGGTGAGCGACCTGCGGTCAATGGAACAATGTAGGCAAGGAAAGTCGGCAAAATGGATCAGTAACCTCGGGAAAAGGATTGGCTCAGAAGTGAGAGCACGGGGTCCCGATCCGAACCCGTCATTTGCCGGTGCAACTTGCTCGAGCTGCTCGCGGCGAGCGGGTGCGCCAGCGTGCCGGCCGAGAGACGGGGCCCAGAGCGGCTCCTCGGGGCCTTTCCGAGGCGACGAAACGATCGACTCGAAGCTGAAATGCGGACAAGGGAATCCGACTATTTAATTAAAACAAAGCATTGCGATGGTCCTGCGGATGCTCACGCAATGTGATTTACGCGATGCTCACGAATGTCAAAGTGAAGAAATTCAACCAAGCGCGGGTAAGCGGCGGGAGTAACTATGACTCTCTTAAGGTAGCCAAATGCCTCGTCATCTAATTAGTAGGCGCATGAATGGATTAACGAGATTCCCACTTGTCACTGTCTACTATCCAGTGAAACCACGACCAAGGAGCGGGCTTGGCGAGAATCGTGAGGAAAGAAGACCTGTTGAGCTTGACTCTAGTCAGACTTTGTGAAATGACTTGAGAGGTGTAGGATAAGTGGGAGCTCTCGGGCGAAAATTGAAATACCACTACTTTTAACGTTATTTTACTTATTCCGTGAATCGGAGGCGGGCACGGCCCCTCTTTTTGGACCCAAGGTCGGCTTGGCCGGCCGATCGAGCGGAAGACATTGTCGGTGGGGAGTTTGGTGGGTGGCACATCTGTTAAAAGATAACGCGCGTGTCTAAGATGAGCTCAGCGAGCGAAAATCTCGTGTGGAACAAAAAGGGTAAAAGCTCGTTTGATTACGATTTCCGGTCACGAATCTGAACCGTGGCGTGGCCTATCGATCCTTTAGACCTTGAATTTGAAGCTAGAGGTGTCGAGAAAAGTTACCACGGGGATAAGCGGCTTGTGGCGACCAAGCGTTCATAAGCGGCGTTGCTTTTGATCCTTCGATGTCGGCTCTTCCTATCATTGTGAAGCGAAATTCACCAAGTGTTGGATTGTTCACCCACCAATAGGGAGCGTGGTGGGTTTAGGCCGTCGTGAGGCAGGTTAGTTTTACCCTGCGATGGCGCGTCGCAATAGTAATTCAACCTGAAATGCGAGAGGAACCGTTGATTCGCACAATTGGTCATCGCGCTTGGTTGAAAAGCGATGTGTGAAGCTACCGTCTTGTTTGGATTATGGTGAACGCCTCTAAGTCGAATCCGGGCTAGAAGCGGCATACGCGCCCGTCGCCCGTTGCCGACCCGCGATGAGGGCCTCTGGCCCCCAAGGGCACGTGTCGTAGGTGCGGTCGGCGACGGCGGACAAGCGCGGGCGCCTCACTGGCGTAATTCCCACCGGCGGCGGGTAGAATCCTTTGCGGACGACTTAAATCTGCGACGGGGTATTGTAAGTGGCGAGTGGCCTTCTTTGCCACGATCCACTTGGTTCGACCCTTTGTCGCCGATTCGTCCCTCCCCCCATCGCCCTTCCGATCCCCCTTGTCCTTTTGCACGTCCAGGCCGGGGTCCCAGTGGGGACTTGGTGTAAGGAGTTAGTTAAACACTTGGCGTGCACTTACCTCGGGAAACATGGCTGCGGGGGCCGTGGTGGTGCGGTGCGGGCTCCCAACTTTTGGTGGCTCGGGCACTTGTTCAATTTTCTGCCATGCCATGCCATCCATGCTCAAGCTTCTTGTATTTGTTTTGGGCCAACGATAAAAATTTGATTAAAAATACTAAGTGTAAGTGGCCTAAAATAAAGCGTCCCGTTCGGACATGTGCGGGAGCCTCGGGCACCCTCGGCAACCTAGGCCATCCGTGGTGCGGGTCATCGAGCAACATCGGCACCTTGGTGCCTCGGATGTCTTGAGGCGTCGAGCACTGATCGGCCCTGTTGGTGCGAAGCGTTGGGCTGAAAAAAGTGTCCTGTTTGGACATCGAAACATCACTGTTTGGACATATGAATGTTGCTGGTAGCGCATTGATAAAGTTTTTAGCTCTTTAGGGGAAGTGATATTGGCGACCGGGGTTATCGAGGGCCTTTGCCCACGCCCATCGCATGCCGGACGGACGTCGGTGCCCCCACCACCGGTTAGGTTCCCGGCGGTGCTCCGACGATCCATCCCGGCGGTGCTCCGGTGAGCCATTCCGGCGAACATCCGGCGAGTCATCCCGGGATATACAAAACGATGCAACGAGTCCCTCCCCAAATCCCAAAGGTATAACTCGGATATCGTAACATGTGGCGTACCCAACAACGAGCGAGCGAATCGTCGGTCCCTCCCAATCCCAAAGGTAGAATTCGGATACCGTTGCATGTTCGGCACCCAACAACGAATGAATCGTCCCGGTCCCTCCCCTTTTACGACAAGAGCCTCCAGCACCTTGGGCCCTCGGCCGTGCGGTTGCCTCGTACGCCATCGGCACCTTCGATGTGTGGGAGCATCGGGCAACACGGGCACCTTGGTGCATCGAATGTCTTGGTAAGTCGAGCACCAAAGCTAAACTAAACTTGGGCCTGTTGTTGGTGCAGAAGCGTCGGGCTAAAAAAAGTGTCCCTGTTTCAAACATATGAATGTCTCCTGGTAGCGCATTGATAAAGTTTTTTTAGCTCTTTAGGGGGGAAGTGATATTGAGCGAACAGGGGTTGTCAAGGGCACTGCCCGCGCCCATCGCATGCCGGACCGGACGTGGTGCCCCCACCACGGTTAGGTTCGGCGGTGCTCCGACGATCCATCCCGACAGTGGTCCGGCGAGCCATTTCCGGCGGTGCTCCGGCGAGGCATCCCGGAATATAAAAATGATGCAACGAGTCGTCCCGGTCCCTCCCCTTTTGGAATCGTCCCGGTCCCTCCCCTTTTGGAAGAAGATCCTCCCGCACCTTGGGCCCTTGGTCGTGCGGTACCCTCGTACACCACCGGCACTCGGTCACGCTGGAGCATCGGGAAACATCGACACCTTGGTGCTTGGATGTGCAGGAGCCTCGGACACCATCGGCAAACTAGGCCCTTGGTCTTGCGGGAGCCTCGGGCACCATCGGCACCTTGGTGCTTGGATGTGCGGGAGCCTCGAGCAGCGTCGGGAAACTAGGCCCTTGGTCGTTCGGGAGCCTCGGGCACCATCGGCACCTTGGTGCTTGGATGTCGCACCTCGGCACACGGCACCTTGGTGCTCGGGCACCATCGGATGTCTTGGATGTCGGGCTTGGATGCCTCGGGCACCATCGGCAAACTAGGCCCTTGGTCGTGCGGGAGCCTCGGGCACCATCGGCACCTTGGTGCTTGGATGTGCGGGAGCCTCGGGCACCATCGGCAAACTAGGCCCTTGGTCTGCGGGAGCCTCGGGCACCATCGGGTGCTTGGTGCTTGGTTGTGCGAGAGCCCTCGGGCACCATCGGCAAACTAGGCCCTTGGTTTGGTGTGGGGGAGCCTCGGGCACCATCGGCACCTTGGTGCTTGTGCGGGAGCCTCGGGCACCATCGGCACCTGGTGCTTGGATGTGCGGGAGCCTCGGCACCATCGACAACCTAGGCCCTTGGTCGTGCGGGAGCCTCGGGCACCATCGGCACCTTGGTGGTCGGATGTGCGGAAGCCTCGGGCACCATCGGCACCTTGGTGCTTGGATGTGCGGAAGCCTTGGGCACCATCGCCAACGTTGGTGCCTTGATGTGGGGGAGCCTCGGCACCTTGGTGCCTCGGATGTGCGGGCTAGAGAAAAGTGTCCCCGTTTCAGACATATGAATGTCGACTGGTAGTAGTAAGCGTGTAGCGATGGCGTGTTGTTCTCTCAAGATTTGGGCGATTACGATTCTTGGAATTTTTGTGTGTGCTGCCTAAATTAAGCTTTGAATTTTATGGCGATTTGGGATGGAGTGGGGGTGTCGATGATAAATTTTATCGTGTGTGGGTGTTTTGCTCTTATTTTTAATCTTTTTCTAGCGTTAAGCTCGGTGCTTTTGTTGTTTCGGTTCTGTTCTCGAGACTTTCTCTCGCTGGCATGATGATTTGAAGGCATTGCGAGGCGTTTGTCTCACATCAATCGTCTCCTTGATGATTGTTGCGATTTCCATCGGTTCTTGGTTATATTCCGCTCATCTTGTAGTTTTGTTTTTATTCTTTAATTTTCGTTTGACTTTTCTCTTAGTGGTTCTTTTAGTAAGTTGTTTCTTTGCATGGTTACTTTAACATATTTAGAGGTTGCGGGACCCACGGCGGCTTTATCTTCATTTATGCGTTTTTTTACGTTCTTGCATGCTTTTTCTTAGATTTCTTGGTTTTATCACCTATTCATCATTGCTTTTCATGCACGTAGGAAAAGCGAGGATAGGTGTTCTATTTTTTTTTGGGAGTCGTTCCTTGGCGTTTTTCTTTGTTTCTTTCTGTTCCTCGTCTTTGTCGTGGCGGCTCTGCTGAGGAGGATTTTTATTCTTGTTCATCTTGGTTGGTCATTCTTGTTTCTTTTAATGTTTAGTCCCGGTCGATTTGCGTCTTCGTTTGTTTTTGCATGAGTTTTCCTTGGTTCTTTCTGCTTTAGTTAGAATTCTTAGCCTTTGGTTTGGTGGTACCTTTGTTGCATTTCTTTGCGTGTTTTCTATTTTCTTGTTCTGGTTAGGTGCTCTGGTGGTTGTTGCGATGGACGAACAATCGGAGAAGGAAAAAGGAAAGTTGGATGATGATATCAATGTTACGATGGAAAGATTAAAGTTTTGGGAGGAAGAATCAATCCAAGTATCTCGATCTAAAGATGCTAGCAGATTCTCAAGGGTTTGAATGCGTGGGCTATGGGAAAATAATGTCAATGGAAAAACCTAATAGAGAGGCAATGTATGAGGGTTTTTTGAGTCAGCTGTGGTACACCAAAGAAGAGGTGAATTTTGTCATGCGAGGAGCGATGTTATCATCGTGAAATTTGGATGCTTGGAGGATAGAACCGGGATCCTCAACCTCATGCCATGGTTGTTCGACAAGCTATGCATTTTTCGATGTTACCTTTTGAGAAAGGGAAGGATGTCGAGTCATACGAGTTTAACAAGTCCCCGTTTTGGATAAGAATTTTCAACATCCGATGGAACTAATGGATCGTCAAGCAGTTTGTTGATATGGGTGGTATCATGGGAGAGTTGGTGGCAATAGATTGGAAAGACAGAGATGGCGGTTGGGCCAATTTTATCGGGATAAAAGTTGTGATAAATATATCAAAACCTCTACGACGAGTGATCAAGGCGATTGATGATGAAGGAGTTGAAACTATTTATCTGATGAAATCTGAAAGGCTCCCGGGTTTACTGCTTTCTTTGTGGTGTCATTGGTCACAAGCAGGAAAAATGTCGAGAAAGATGGCCGGCTTGGAAAATGTTAACAACGTAAGCCTCAATATGGGCGGCTAAGGGCTACAATTATTTCTCCAAATCAAGGGAGGGTAATTGGAGGAATGGGGTTGAAGTAATAACTTCTAAGTCTATAATGCTTGTTAATAAAGAAGATAGCAAAAGCAGAGTCTAGGGAAGAGAGCGGGCAATTTGGTCAAAAGAGGAGGGAAAGTGGAGGTGAAGAGGATATAATGTCGGCCTCTCCGGTGGAAAGAAGGTTCCAAAGAGCCATGCGAGATGGGATGGGCAGTTCAAAAGCAAAAGAAAAAGAATGCGCGGGCCAATAGGAGACAACACGGATGAGAGTCACGCAAAGCAGGCCAAAAGAATTACAGTAGATTGTATATCACCTTGTAAGGCGGCGGTGGCGTCGGCCACGCCGAGAACCATGAAACTCATGTGTTGGAAGCCTATCGGGGTTGGGAACCTGCGACGATTCGTGAGTTAAACAACTTATTGTTGCTAACATCCCGACATTGTTTTTATGTGAGACAAAGATTAAAGCTAATAATGTCACTCGTGTTAGTACCATCACAGTAGAATGAATGGTTGTCTGCGATCAACGCAGAGGAGTAAGAGTGGGGGCTTGGCTCTGCTTGTGGAGGAAGGGATGGATGTTTCCATCCGAATTATTCTAAACATCATATTGATTCCATGGTAAAGGCTGGAGAATAACAAGAATGTTAGGATTCTTGGGTTCTATGGGAATGCAAACCCGAATCTTAGAAAGTAGCTCGTGGGATATGTTGCGCAAAGTGGGAGTCGGTGAGGAAGATTGGATTGTGGGGGATTTCAACGCGATCTTGAATGAAGCCGAGAAAGAGGAGAGGGAGGAGGGGGTGAGCGCATATGAATGATTTCAAAAATGTCTTGGATGAGTTGGCTTTGGTAGATATTAAGCGATAGTGGTGGCTGGTTCACGTGGGTTAACAATAGGAGTGGGGCGGCTTTATTAAGGAGCGTATTGTGATTTCTCGATTCGGTTTCTTTGGTTGAAAACTTCCCCTCATGGCTTCTAAGGTGGTGAGACAAACTCAATCCGACCATGATGCGATTTTCTTAGATTTATGGGGCCGTAAGCCCAAAGATTATCCTAATGACTACAGACTTAGCTTCAAATATGACTTATGTTGAAATTGGTGATAAGGAAGCTAAGAACATCATTGATAGGGCGTGGAATAGGGCTGATAAGGACTACGGGGACAAGCTCGGCGGGGTGAGGATGACTCTTGGTCGTGGCAGCGTAAAAAGTATGGGAAAATGAAGTGGGAGATCGTAGACTTGAGGAAAAGATTGGCCGGATTATTGACTCGACCAATGATACGGACGATGTTCAACTCTTAAAGGATACCCGCAAGAGCTCGATTTTCTCCACGCTTGCGGGAAGAAAGCTCTGGGCCCCAAGGTCTCGTTCAAAATGGCTCGAGAGAGGGGACCGTAATACCAAATATTTTCATGCTAAAGCTACGGGCCGCCTAAAGAAGAATAAGGTTGAGAAGCTTAAAAATTACGAGGAACTGGTTCACGGATAGCATGGACATAAGTCGGTGGCAAAAGACTATTTTGGAATTTATTCAGTCAAATGGTCAAAGGTGGACCCACAAGATATGGGATGCATTAAGAGTGTGTGTCGGGGAGATAAATGATTGGCTCACTAAGGATTATAGGGAAGATGAGATCCTTCAAGCCATCAAACAAATGGATCGAATAAAGCTCCTGGCATAGAGCGGCCTCTCGGGCAATTTTTCAAAGCACAATTGGGAGATTGTGGGCGTGACACCATTAACTTACGCTTGGGCGTCCTTAATGGGAACAAAAACATTTCCAATCTTAATGAAACTATGATCATTTTAATTCCTAAAATTAGAGATCCTTGTGAGATGGCTAACTTCCGCCCCATTAGCTTATGCGAGGTTCATTTACAAGATCATTGCAAAGGTGCATGCCAACCGATTAAAGTGGTCCTTCCAAATTGCATTAGCCAAAACCAAAGTGCCTTAAATGCAGGGAGGATGATCCATGATAACATTCTAATTGCGCCACGAGCTTCTACACTACCTCCAAAGCTCCAAAAATGGGCGAACAAAGGCTTACGTCGTTAAGCTCGATATGAGCAAAGCGTGCGATCGTGTGGAGTGGAATTTTATTGAATCCGTTATGATGAAGATGGGATTCGATGTGAAGTGGATTAACAAAATTATGGATTGTGTTAGTTCTGTCAAATATAGGGTTAAATGCAATAATATTACATGCGATATTATTATTCTGAAAGGGCCTCCGTCAAGGGACCCCTTTCTCATATCTG
>JAOWAD010000093.1:32500-35000 GCA_025698515.1 Gossypium sturtianum | reverse complement strand
TTGTGCAAACCGTATATCGCAACATCAAGTGCGGTTTTGCAGAGTGAGTCACCCACACGAAATTGCACATCTCTTGATTTTGATCGGCCCACTTCTTGTTGCGCTTGCTTGCCTTGTGTAAACAAGCTCTAGCCAAGTCATTCTTCTCTTGCCAATCCTTCGCCGTCGATAAGGCTGCGGGGTTTGGTCTGTATAACGAGTCTATGACATTGGGTGTGAGTGGTACATTGACCCGTCACAATCTCAAATGGACTTTGATTCGTTGCCCCACTTGGCGCAAGTTGTGCGAAAATTGGGCCACATCCAACAACTTTGGCCAATCCTTTGTGTGGCACTCACATAGTGCATGAATCGTTTCAACAATGCATTCACTCGTTCGGTTTGCCCATCTGTTTGTGGATGCATGCTTGTGGAAAAGTTCAAGTCTGAGCCCATTGACTTGAACAACTCATCGTCGAGCCCGGCCCGTAAATCGCCCATCACGATCAACGATAATGAAGCGGTGGCACTCCCAATATTTCACCGTGTCTAAGAAATAAGCGAGTGCCTCCTCGTGAGGCATTCCTTGGTGGTTTGGGATAAGCGTCGCATACTTTGAAAACACATCCACCACAACAAGAATACTTGCAAACCCCGTCGGACTTAGGCAAACCAATAATAAAATCCATGGATCGCTCTCCCATGGTCTTTCCGGAATGGGCAAAGGTTGCAATAAGCCGGCCGGACTCTTTAATTCAACCTTGTCTTGTTGGCATACTAGACAAGTTTTCACATAGGTCTCCACATCTTCTCCCATGTGAGGCCAATAATATCGATCCTCCAAAAGGGCCACGGTACGGTGCATTCCTGGATGGCCCGCCCATTTTGAGTCATGACATTCCTTCATGACTTCCTTGCGCAACTTCCCATAGTGGGGCACGTAGAGGCGGTGCCCATGAGTGTATAGCAATTCCCCATCAAGCCAAAATCTCCTCGTTTTCCCCTCCTTGGCCAGCTCAATCAAGCTTTTGGCTGTGGGGTCATGGGACAATCCTTCTCGAATACGGTCCAATAAGGACCCATCAGGTTGGCTAATTGCCAAAAATTCCATCTTTCTACTAAGTGCATCAGCCACAATGTTGGCACTCCCTGGCTTATATTCCATTGTGAAATCGAACTCCGCTAGAAAAACACCTTAGCGAGCTTGTTTGGGAGACAACTTTTACGGGTTAGAAAATAACTATTAGCAGCGTTATCGGTAAGGACCACGAACACAGGAACCCAATAAATAATGCCTCCATATCATAAAGCAATGCACCACAAATGGTCATCTCCTTTTCTTGGACCGTATATCTTCGCTCCGTCTCATTAAGCTTCCGACTCTCGAAAGCAATTGGATGTCCCTCTTGCATCGAGTACTCCCCAATGGCATGTCCCGATGCATCGTCGCGTACTTCATAAGGCTTTGAATAATCCGGCAATGCAAATGCGGGCTCCTAAATCATTGCTTGCTTCAATTGATTAAAGGCCCTCTCACCTTTGTAGGTTCCAATCCCATACTTTACCCTTTTTCAACATATGCATCAAAGGTGCGACAATTCTAGAGTAGCCCTCAACAAACCGTCGATAGTAGTTTGCCAACCCAAGAAAAGATCTCAACTCGGTCACCTTGGTTGGAGCCTCCCATTCGGCAATGGCCCGAATCTTGCTTTCATCCATCCGAATCTTGCCACCTCCCACAATGTGGCCTAAAAATGACACCTCTTGTTGAGCAAATGAGCATTTCTCCTCTTTGTGAACAGCTCATTTTCCCTCAAAGTTTGGAACACTTCCCTCAAATGCTCCACATGCTCGTCGAGCGACTTACTTTATACACCACAATATCATCAAGGTAAACAACCACGAAGCGATCAAGGAAAGGTTGGAGTACCTTATTCATCGAGTGCGAGAATGTAGTAGGGCATTCGTGAGGCGAAGGGCATCACTAAGAATTCAAGCGAACCGTGTCGCGTCACACAAGCTGTCTTTGGCTCGTCCCCTCGGCTATCCAGAACTTGATGGTACCGGATCGTAAGTCCAACTTGGTAAACCATCTCGCACTACCAAGCTGATCAAATAAATCCGCAATAAGGGAATAGGGTACCTATTTTTTCACGGTGATCTTGTTTAGGGCCCGATAGTCGATGCACATCATAACGATCCATCATGTTTCTTTTGAAACAACACGGGTGCACCATACGGAGATTTAGATGGCCTAATGAATCCCGCATCTAAAAGCTCTTTCAAGCATTCTCGTAGTTCTTCCAATTAAAAGTGAGGACATACGATATGGGGCCCTAGTGGCGGTACCATGTTAGACACCAATTCGATCTTATGATCCACCTCCCTCTTAGGTGGCAAGCTCTTTGGCAACTTTGCGGGCATCACATCTCGAAAGGATTGTAATATTTGGCCCACTTCCTTAGGGATCTCACCAGCGGTTTCAAGCTATTTCCTTCAAAGTAGCTAAGTAGGAGACTTC
>JAOWAD010000093.1:0-17500 GCA_025698515.1 Gossypium sturtianum | reverse complement strand
GGATGTCGGAAGCCTTGGGCACCATCGCCAATGTTGGTGCCTTGATGTGGGACCTTGGTTGCCTGCCTCGGATGTGCGGGCTAGAGAAAAGTGTCCCCGTTTGGACATATGAATGTCGGTGGTAGCCTTTTGTTTCTTTTCTTGCTTTTGTGTGTATGCCTAAAAATTTTTGATTTTTATGGCGAGTAGTGCGATGGTTTCGGGGTTTCAAACTCGTTTGAATATTGGTTCTTTTCTCAATCTGTTTGTGTGGCCATCATCGATTACTTGTTCGTGATTTGCTTTACGATGATGTGCGGTGAAGTTTTTGAGTCTTGACGCGACGGATTTGGATCTTGATTTGATCTGGACTTGACGTTTTCTTGCGGTTCTCTTGTTTTCGTATAGGGACGGTGATTTCTGTCTTTTTCTTTGCTTTTGTTTTTTCGTTTCTTGTTTTGTTTTCTGATGATTTTGTGGGATACGTGTTGTCTGCATGAGTTTCTTGGGATTGACTCTTTGAAGGCCTTTTCGGCGGGTCCCACGGCGGCTTTGAAAATTTATTTGTTGGCTCCTACGTCTTCTCTTTTTTCGGCTGTCTGCATGGTTTCTTGGTTTCTTTAAATGCATTTACGTACTTTTGCATGGCTCAAAGATGTATGAACAGTGCCGAGTAGTGCGTGTTCTTTTTCGTGTGTTTGTAGTTTAACCTGGTCGCCTTGTTTTTTCGTTTCTTTTTATCTTTGCTTTGTCTCCGGCGTCTTTTAGCTAGGTGCTTTCGTGATAGTTTCTTTTCTCTCTGTTTTAGTTTTTGTGTTTTGAGGGTGAAGGCTTCTTTACCCTTGTTTTTGTGGTTTTCTTTTTGCTCTCGTGCTTGTAAAGCTGTTGTGTTTTCCTTTCTGTTTTCGTTTTATTTTTGCCTCATGTTGCAGCTTTGGTCTCTTCAGCCATTGGTGCTTGGTTTTTCTTTCCCCTTTCGCTGGTGAGGGTGGGTGGCCTTTGTTTTCGTGGAGTTTTCCCTCCCTATTTTTTCTTGGTCCTCTTGAAAGAGTTTCTTGATGGATCATATGGAGGAGGAGGCGGAAATCTCTAAGTCAATAGAGACGGAAGAGATAAATGAACTTCTGGGAAAGTTAAATTTTTCTGAAGAAGAATCGAACCCAATTATAAGTATGAACGATGACTATAACGGCCAGGGTTTTGATTCATGGGCTGTGGGTAAAATAATGGCGAAAGAGTCCCCAAATAGAGAATCAATGTACAGGGTGTTTAAATCGATCTGGTATACAAAAGAGGAGGTGGATTTTGTGGCTGTAAAGAACGGGATCATCCTAGTCAAGTTTGGGTGTATTGAAGACCGTAGCAGAATTCTAAATCTGATGCCGTGGTTATTTGATAAATGCCTATTTACGATGGTGCCTTTTGAAAAAGGAAAAGATTTTGAATCGTACGATTTCTGGAGGTCGCCGTTCTGGATTAGAATCTATAATTTTCCTATTGAATTCATGGACCGACAAACGGCTTTGGATGTGGGGAATACCATTGGGGAACTGGTGGCAATCGACTGGAAAGATAGGGACGGTGGGTGGACTGAGTTTATGAGAATAAAGGTCAAAATCGATGTCTCAAAGCCATTAAGGAGAATTGTTAAACTTGTCAGCAAAAATGGTGATGAAACGATAGGGATGATAAAATATGAAAGGCTCCCCGATTTTTGTTACGGATGTGGGAAGATCGGGCACACCATTAAAAACTGTCAAAGTACTAAGGAAAAAACCAAGGTTGACGACTTCAGTCCTCAGTACGGTAGCTGGCTGAGGGCACCCATTATGGCTCAGAATCAAGACAGGGGAACGAGAAGGAATGGGGTTGAATTCATTAAGAATATGGATCAGTCGACTGGTGATAAGGACGAAAGTGAAACAAATACAAGAGAGGAGAGTGGTCAAAACGGTCAGGAAGGAAAAGGGAAGGCAGGGGAAGTAACCTCGTTAGTAACTTCGCAAATGGAAAAGAGAAGCCATAGGGTTCTAAGGGATGGTATGGGAAGATTCAAACACAAAAGGAAGAGAATGAGGGGATCAAATGGGGATATTATGGAGGAGAGCCCAGCAAAAATGGCTAAGAGAAGATTGTTGGGCAGTATATCACCATGCAAGGCGGTGGTGGGCGAACACGACCCACAGAACCACCATGAAAATCATGTGTTGGAACTGCTTGGGGTTGGGGAACCTGCGACGATTCGTGAGTAAGCGACTTGTCGCCGCCAATATCCCCGACGTTGTTTTTACGAGTGAAACAAAGATTAACGCTAATAACACTACTCGTGTCGATTCTTTATGTAGGATGCAGGGGTTGCTTGGTCATTAGTTCGGTTGGTAAGAGTGGGGCCTGGCCCTTTTATGGAAGGAAGGAACCAAGGTTGAGATCAAAAACTACTCCAAATTTCATATTGATTCGATGGTCGATCCGGATGATGGAACGGAGATGAGATTTACGGGTTTCTATGGTCAATCCGACCACGAGCTCGAGAGATCAAGCGTGGGACATGTTGAGAAGAATCAAGAACAGGGTTAGGGAAGGATGGGTTGTGGGGGTGATTTCAACGCCATCCTCAACGATACGGAAAAGGAAGGAGGAAGAAGAAAACCCGGGACTTCTATGAATGAGTTTAGCGATTTCTTAGAGGAAATGTCTCTGATCGATATAAAAACGAGGGCTGGATGGTTCACTTGGAGCAATAATAGGGACGGGTCGGGGCTCGTGAAGGAAAGATTGGATAGGTTCGTTGTGTCGACTCTATAGTCGATAGATCGCCTTTTATTGATACCAAAGTTGTCCGCCGAGTCTAAGTCCGACCATGATGCTATTATCTTGGACACTATTGGGAGTAAGCCTAGAGATAAATGTATGGATGCCAAGTATAGGTTTCGTTATGACTCTTGCTGGGGCTAAGGAACATGAGGTCGAGAATATTATCTTCGATTATCCGGACAAAGAAGGATAGGACCCTCATCGAAAAATTGGAAGAGGTCGAGAGAAACTTGGTCCCTGGCAAGATAAGCGGTACAATAATATGAAGAGGAAGATCGAGGCCTTAGATAGGAGGATTAGTAATTTGATGGACAGCCCTAATAATGCTAATACTTGAGACTCATCAAGCTGGCTCGTGGAAGTTTGGGTCATCTCTACGACGTGGAGGAGAAATATGGGCCCAAAGATCTCGTGCCTTGTGGCTCGAGAGAAGGAGACCGCAATACCCGCTATTTCCATGTTCGTGCAACCAGTAGAAAGAAGAAAAAAACAGCATTGAAAAAATTAAGGGCGCTAGGGGACGTGGCACGAAGACATCTCTCGAGATTAGTAATGTGGCTCGGTGCTATTTCAATGAACTTTTCCAGCGCTCCACTGAATCTCAAGATGCGGTCGACCTCCATTTTATTCCAAGATGTGTCACGGAGAGCATGAACAATGATCTTAGTAAAGATTTTCGATGAGGAAATTCTCACGGCGTTCAAGCAAATTGACCCAAGGAAGGCCCCAGGAATCGATGGGCTACACCGGAGTTTCTACAAAGAACACCGGCGATTCTGGGGAAAGACATCATTGAGTTTTGCCATTTGTGTTTGAGGACACTAATAATATTCATAGCATCAACGAAACCCTCATTGTTTTGATCCCTAAGATACAAAATCCTAATGACATGACTAACTTTACGCCCCATTAGCCTTTGCGGGGTTATTTATAAAATTGTTTCAAAAGTTTTGGCCAACCGCCTTAAAGCGACCCTCCTCGTGCGTGAGCGAGAACCAAAGTGCATTTGTACCCGTAGGATGATCCATGACAACGTGTTGATAGCTCACGAGCTTATTCATTATCTCCGTAGTGCCAAAAACGGTCCGAATAAAGGATGCGTTGTTAAACTCGACATGAGCAAGGCATACGACCGGGTGGAATGGGGATTCCTTGAAAAAGTCATGATCAAACTTGGCTTCTCGACCGGTTGGGTCAAAAGATTATGAACTGTGTCCGAGCGTTAAATACAGAGTCAAATGCAATTCTAATATTTACGATGTCATTGTCCCGAGAGGGCCTTCGCCAAGGGACCCTTTATCTCCATACCTTTTCCTTTTTGTATGGAGGCCCTGTCCCGAATGCTTTTGGATGCCCAAATTAATAACTCTATCAAAGGCATTCGGGCTAGTAAAGAAGGGCCAAGAATAAATCACCTCTTTTTCGATGATGATGCTCTTTTATTTGTCGGGAATAATCGGGACGAGGTGGAAGCTTGTGTGAGGATTCTGAACGACTTTGAAAGAATGTCGGGCCAAAGAATCAATGCTTTGACAAGTCCATGGTTTGTTTCAGTCAAAAACCCGTTGCATGAACGAGATGTTGCGAATAACCTCCTCCGTATGAAAGTCGTGGAAAACTTAGATAGCTACAGGGCTCCCGATTCCGGTTGGCAAGAAGAGGTCCGGTGCTTTCAAAAGCATTTTGGAGCGCGTGGCGAACAGGATCAATAGTTGGTCAAAACGCTTATTGTGCAGGGCGGAAAGGAGATCTTTATAAAGTCTGTATTACTGATCAATCCCAACCTATGCGTTTTTCTGTCTTTTTGCCCCGAATGGTGTGATTGAGGAGATTCATTCTTTGTTTGGTCGGCTTTGGTGGGGCGGAGGCGAAAATAGCAGAGTATGGAGCAGGTGGCGTGGGATCGTTTGTGCTACCCGAAAGGTATGGGGGTCTTGGGTTCGAGGATTTGCGTTTGTTCAACGTCGCTCTTACGGGAGGCAAGTCCGGCGTCTTCTTTCTTGCAAGGATACTCTTTGTTACAAGGTGCTCGGTTCTAAATATTTTCCCAACGCGGATGTTTTCCACCGAAAAGAATCGATAAGCCGTCTTTTACTTGGCAAAGCATTTCAAAAGTCACAACATGTTGGAAGAGGGTTTTGGTTGGAATGTGGGCAACGGGAAGAGTATTGATATATGGAGGGACCAATGGGGTTTTGAGGGACTGTCGGGCTCTTCTATCCGTGTGAACAAAAGCTTGGTTCAGGAAAAACATGTTTCCGACCTTTTAACGCAGACAACGGGGTTGGTTGGAAGGAAGAGCGGATTTTGGAGTTATATGGGGAGAACATGAAGGACCAGATTTGCAATATCCCCGTTTCTCATAATGACCATGCGGATCGTTGGGTGTGGTTCCATAACCCTTGGGGTTTTACTCGACGAAAACGGCTTACTCGTGGTTGATCTTGAAGCGTGTGGGTTATGGTCCCCACCGCTTCTTTTGGAAGATGATCTGGAAGATGAAGACCCTCCCAAAGATCGAAATTTTTGCTGGAAGCTGGGCCACGACACTCTGCCCACCTACGAGAAGATTGCTTGGGATTCGAAGCGGTTTTGATAATTCCTGTCCGAGATGCGGGGCGGCTAAGGAAACTCTCCTTCATGCGATGAGAAACGCCCCAGAGCGCGAAGGCCTTTGGCTGGAGTACGGAGGGTTGAGCGACAGTTCTTGAATGAGGATTTCTCTTTATGTATTGATTGGCTTGAGGAGGCGATGAGATCGTTGGATGGCCAGCAATGGCTGATTTTATTTCGTACTTTGGAATGTGTGGAACAGCCAAACAACCGGGTCTTTCGGGGAGCGGATGAAGACGCCGAGAATAACGTGGGAGAGGCGTCTAGCTTGAGCCATGACTTTAGAATCTTCAACTTAGTTGGGAGACCGTTCTTTGCCGATCGCCGAAGTGGAGAAGGGGTGGAAAAACCCGAGCCTGGAGAAATTAAAATCAACTTTGACGCATCGCTCCGGGGCCGATGGGCGAGCTACGGTGTCTTGGCGAGAGACCATGACGGTTTTGTGGTCGGCGGTCCGATGGGTTTGCTTTGGACAACGCCGGAAATGCCGAGTGGGCTGAGATGCAAGCTTTTGAAGAGAGTATCGAGTTTGCTCGCTGCATCGTTGGAAGAAAGTGGCTTTTGAAACCGATGCATGCAAGTCGGTGAACCGTTTCAAAAAGAGGGAGAGTGATTTGATATTATGGGTTCTAGCATGCGCGTCTTTTCTCCTTAGCTGATTTTTTCCTTTTTTTCGTTTAATTGGGTGCCTCGGTCAAGTAATAAGGCAAACCGACCTTTTGTGTAAGCTTGCTATTAATAATCGAGTGTACTATGAGCTTTAACGTTGATTATCCGGTTGAGCTCCATAAGTGTATTTTGGATGATGCAATAAAATGAAGTGACCCTTTGGGTCGTTTTTTTATCAAAAAAAAAATGTCGGTCTGGTAGCGTGGGTGGTAGCGTGTTCTCTCCAAGATTTGGGCGATTCTGATTCTTGAAAGTTTTGTGTGTCTGCCTAAATTCGCTTTGAATTTTATGGCAGTTTGGGATGGAGTGGGGGTGTCGATGATAAATTTTATCGTGTGTGGGTGTTTTTGCTCTTATTTTTAATCTTTTCTCGCGTTCGTTCGGCTTTTTTGTTGTTTCCTGGTTCCTGTTCTCGAGACTTTCTCTCGCTGGCATGATGATTTGAAGGCATTGCAGAAGCTGTCTTGTCAATCGTCTCCTTGATGATTATTGCGATTTCCATCGGTTCTTGGTTATATTCCGCTCATCTTGTAGTTTTGTTTTTTATTCTTTAATTTTCGTTTGACTTTTCTCTTCCGTGGTTCTCTTCGTAAGTGGTTTCGTTGCATGGTTACTTTAACATATTTCGAGGGTTGCGGGACCCACGATGGCTTTTATCTTCATTTGTACGTTTTTTTTTACGTTCTTGCATGCTTTTTCTTAGGTTTCTTGGTTTATCACCTATTCATCATTGCTTTTCATGCACGTAGGAAAGTCGAGGATAGGTGTTCTATTTTTCTTTTTGGGGTCGTTCCTTCGCGCTTTTTCTTTGTTTCTTTCTCGCTCCTCATCGCCGTGGCGCTCTGCCGAGGGGAGGATTTTTTATTCTTTGTTCATCCTGGTTGGTCATTCTTGTTTCTTTTAATGATTAGTCCCGGTCGATTTGCGTCTTCGTTTGTTTTTGCATGAGTTTTCCTTGGTTCTTCGCTACTTTAGTTAGAACTCTTAGCCTTTGGTTTGGTGGTACCTTTGTTGCATCTCTTTGCGTGTTTTCTGTTTTCTTGTTCTGGTTAGGTGCTCTGGTGGTTGTTGCGATGGACGAACAATCGGAGAAGGAAAAAGGAAAGTTGGATGATGATATCAATGTTCTGATGGAAAGATTAAAGTTTTCGGAGGAAGAATCAATCCAAGTATCTCGATCTAAAGATACTAGCAGTTCTCAAGGGTTTGAATCGTGGGCTATGGGGAAAATAATGTCAATGGAAAAACCTAATAGAGAGGCAATGTACAGGTTTTCAGTGTCACCGTGGTACACCAAAGAAGAGGTGAATTTTGTCGCTCGAGGAACGATGTTATCATCGTGAAATTTGGATGCTTGGAGGATAGAACCAGATCCTCAACCTCATGCCATGGTTGTTCGACAACCGTCTGCTTTTCGATGTTACCTTTTGAGAAAGGGAAGGATGTCGAGTCATACGAGTTTAACAAGTCTCCGCTTTTGGATAAGAATTTTCAACATCCCGATGGAACTAATGGATCGCCAAACAAACAAGTGATATGGGTGGTATCATGGGAGAGTTGGTGGCAATAGATTGGAAAGACAGAGATGGCGGTTGGACGAATTTTATCAGATAAAAGTTGTGATAAATATATCAAAACCTCTACGACGAGTGATCAAGCTGATTGATGATGAAGGAGTTGAAACTATTTGTACAAAGTTGAAGTACGAAAGGCTCCTGTGTTTCGCTTTCTTTGTGGTGTCATTGGTCACAAACAGAAAAAAATGTCGAAGATGGCCGGCTTGGAAAATGTTAACAACGTAAGCCTCCAATATGGAAACGGCTAAGGGCTACAATTATTTCTCCAAATCAAGGGAGGGGTAATTGAGGAATGGGGTTGAAGTAATAACTTCTAAGTCTATAATGCTTGTTAATAAAGAAGATAGCAAAACCGAGTCTAGGAAGAGAGCGGGCAATTTGGTAAAAGAGGAGGGAAAGTGGAGGTGAAGAGGATATAATGTCGGCCTCTCCAAGGGAAAAGAAGGTTCCAAAGAGCCATGCGAGACGGGATGGGCCGGTTCAAAAGCAAAAGGAAAAGAATGCGCGGGCCAATAGGAGACAACACGGATGAGAGTCCCGCAAAATGTGCCAAAAGAAGTCCGTAGATTGTATGTCACCTTGTAAGGCGGCGCACAAGCGTCCACCCGCCAGAACCATGAAACTCATGTGTTGGAACTGTCGGGGTTGGGGAACCTGCGCGACAGCTTCGTGAGTTGAAGCAACTTATTGTTGCTAACATCCCCGACATTGTTTTTTTATGTGAGACAAAGATTAAAGCTAATAATGTTACTCGTGTTAGTACCATCTGTAGAATGAATGGTCATCGCGATCAACGCAGGGGTAAGAGTGGGGGCTTGGCTCATTGTGGAGGGAAGGGATGGATGTTTCCATCCGTAATTATTCTAAACATCATATTGATTCCATGGTAAAGCCGAGAATAACAAGAATGTTCGGTTACTTGGGTTCTATGGGAATGCAAACCCGAATCTTAGAAGTAGCTCGTGGGATATGTTGCGCAAAGTGGGGAGTCATGTGAGGGAAGATTGGATTGTGGGGGATTTCAACGCGATCTTGAATGAAGCCGAGAAAGAGGGAGGCCGGAGGGGGTGAGGCGCATATGAATGATTTCAAAAATGTCTTGGATGAGTTGGCATTGGTAGATATTAAGCCCGATAGTGGCTGGTTCACGTGGGTTAACAATAGGAGTGGGGGCGGCTTTATTAAGGAACGTATTGACAGATTTCTCAGTTCGGTTTCTTTGGTTGAAAACTTCCCCCTCATGGCTTCTAAGGTGGTGAGACAAACTCAATCCGACCATGATGCGATTTTCTTAGATTTATGGGGCCGTAAGCCCAAAGATTATCCTAATGATTACGCACTTAGCTTCAAATATGACTTATGTTGGGCTGGTGATAAGGAAGCTAAGAACATCATTGATAGGGCGTGGAATAGGGCTGATAAGGACTACGGGGACAAGCTCGACGGGGTGAGGATGACTCTTGGTCCGTGGCAACGTAAGAAGTATGGGAAAATGAAGTGGGAGATGCGTAGACTTGAGGAAAAGATTGACCGGATTATTGACTCGACCAATGATACGCATGCTGTTCAACTCTTAAAAGATACCCGCAAGAGGCTCGATTTTCTCCACGCACGGGAAGAAAGCTACTGGGCCCAAAGGTCTCGTTCAAAATGGCTCAGAGAGGGGGACCGTAATACCAAATATTTTCATGCTAAAGCTACGGGCCGCCTAAAGAAGAATAAGGTTGAGAAGCTTAAAAATTCTGAGGGAACCTGGGTTACTGGATAGCAGGGACATAAGTCGTGTGGCAAAAGACTATTTTTGGAATTTATTCAGGTCAAATGGTCAAAGGGTGGACCCACAAGATATGGGATGCATTAAAGAGTGTGTGTCCAGGGAGATAAATGATTGGCTCACAAAGGATTATAGGGAAGATGAGATCCTTCAAGCCATCAAACAAATGGATCCGAATAAAGCTCCTGGCATAGACGGCCTCTCTGGGCAATTTTTTCAAGCACAATTGGGAGATTGTGGGCGTGACACCATTAACTTCGCTTGGACGTCCTTAATGGGAACAAAAACATTTCCAATCTTAATGAAACTATGATCATTTTAATTCCTAAAATTAGAGATCCTTGTGAGATGGCTAACTTCCGCCCCATTAGTTTATGCAGGTTCATTTACAAGATCATTGCAAAGGTGCATGCCAACCGATTAAAAGTGGTCCTTCCAAATTGCATTAGCCAAAACCAAAGTGCCTTCGTACCGGGGAGGATGATCCATGATAACATTCTAATTGCGCACGAGCTTCTACACTACCTCCAAAGCTCCAAAAATGGGCCGAACAAAGGCTTCGTCGTTAAGCTCGATATGAGCAAAGCGTACGATCGTGTGGAGTGGAATTTTATTGAATCCGTTATGATGAAGATGGGATTCGATGTGAAGTGGATTAACAAAATTATGGATTGTGTTCGCTCACAAATATAGGGTTAAATGCAATAATATTCTCATCTCGATATTATTATTCCCGAAAGGGGGCCTCCGTCAAGGGGACCCCTTTCTCCTTATCTGTTCTTATTTTGTATGGAAATGTTTTCGAGAATGCTCATTCATGCACAAGACAATAATACCTTGAGAGGCATTCGGGCTAGTCAAAATGGTCCTAAGATTAATCATCTTTTCTTTGCGGATGATGCGCTTCTTTTTGTTAGGAATAAAAGGAGTGATGTTGAATTACTTGCTAACATTCTTAATGCGCTTTCTAATATGTCGGGACAAGAAATAAACTTCACAAAATCTATGATTCTGTTCACCCCAACACTCCTAGAGCTCAAAGAAGCATTTTCAATGATCCGCTAGGCATGACGGTGGTGGAGAAATTGAACAACTATCTTGGTCTCCCTATACCGATCGGTAAGAAAAAATAGCGGCTTTCAAGATATTAACAACAGTTATCATGCGGGATTACAAGTCGGACTAAGAGATTGCTTTCTTTCGGTGGCAAAGAGATCTTCATCAAAGCCGTATACAATCTATCCCTACATACGCGTTGTCTATCTTCTTAGCTCCCAAAGGTGTTATCGAGGACATCCAAACCAAACTCGAGTGAAACATGGTGGGTCGGTAAAGAACGTGGTAGATTCTGGTCTATGCCGCCTTGGAAGTACTTATTCAAACCGGCGGGCATGGGAGAGGTTCAGCATTAGAGACATTCGACTCTTCAATTTGGCTCTATTGGGCGCCAAGTGTGGAGGCTTATTAACAACAAAGAGTCGCTTTGCTTCAAAGTGTTGTCATCAAAGTACTTCCCGATGGTAACATCTTCAATGCAAAAAGGGTGGACAAAGCTTCTTTCACGTGGTCCAAAGATTATGGCAAAGAATCAAGCTCTTAAAGAGGGCTTTGGATGGCAAGTCGGTAATGGTGAGTTGATTAATATTCGGACCGATAGCTTGGGGATGGGAGGGGCTAAACGGGAGGCCATCGAGGTGAGCACCTTAGCCTCAACGAAACAAGTGTGAAGGATCTCTGGAATGCGATGGTAGAAGTTGGAATGCTAATAAAGTCGAGAGGTGTTCGGGCATGATTGGGGCGAAAAGATATGCAATCTCCCTATTGATGTGGAGGCAGGACGATAGATTAATTTGGTTTCATAACCCTCATGGATGCTATACCACTAAGTCACTTTATTCGTGGCTCCTCTTGAAAGAAATGGGGCATGGCCTCATAGATTCTCTACTGGAAAGCGGTTTGGAAGCTTAATGTTTTACCAAAAATCGGGTGTTTGCTTGGCGAGTGGGGCACGAGATTCTTCCAACGATGGCAAAAATTTCTACTATAAAAATGGGATTGATAAAGGGTGCCAAAGGTGCGGAGCCAAGCCAAAACCTTGCTACATGCTTTAAAAAGATTGCCCGCCTTCTCGTGCGGTTCTTTCTTTGGGAGGGTGGTCTGTGAGTATGGTCTCAAAGAATTATGATCATTGTATTGACTGCTAGAAGATATGATGCGTATTCTCGATAAGGATGCCATGGCCAATCTAATGGTCGCTTTATGGAACTCACTGAACAATAGAAACAATTTTATCTTCGGGGAAAAGAAGAGAGGGCTACAATGCGTTTGGGAGAGGGCCCGTACTCTTAGTGATGATTTCCGCATTTGTAATCTTCTTGAAAGCTCCTCTGTTATCTTCGAATATTGAGGAGAATAAGTGGAATAAGCCACCGAAGGGATACGTTAAAATCAACTTCGACGCCACGGTGGGATTAAATCGCATGGGATATGGTGCGATCGTGAGGATGACGATGGCTTTGTTCTCGGGCGGAGGCGGGGCTTTATTGACACAGAAATGCCGGTGCATGTTGCTGAATGCGTGGCCTTTGATAAAAGCATACAATCAAGCGATCCAAATGAACATTAAAGGCAATGTGATTTTCAAACCGACAATGTGGCCTTGGTCAATGTACCTTAGAAACATTGGTACGGACATCACGGTTGTTGGCGCCAAGATCAAAAAGTGTATAGTCGCTTTTGATAGTTTTAATTCGCTCAATTAATTTGGGCTGATAGGACGTGTAATAATGTTGCCCATGTGTCGTGGTACGAATATGTGTAGTAGTAAAACTAAGTGTTTTTTTTAATATGGATTATCCAAAAGAAATCCATAAGGTTGTTATTAGTGATGCTTCGTAATAAAATTTTCTTGACCCTTGTGGTCTTTTTTGTTCAAAAAAAAGAATGTCGGCTGGGTAGTCACGCCCGTGCCAGCAACGAGGCTTGGTTGGGTTGATCGCGAGAGATTGTGATGGCTTTGTCCTAGGAGGGCATATGGGTAAGACCAGCAGCGTGTTTAATGCCGAATGGGGAGTTTGGGGGCGCTGGAAGAGAGCGTTTCTTTGCCCGTATGAAGGGTTGGGAGAAGGTGGAGATGGAGTCCGATGGTTGGCGAGTATCGTGAATAAGTACAACAAGAGAGCGGTGGATTTGACTTTGTTGGGACAGAATATGCGGGATCCGTCCATTCGCGGATTGACTTTTTACTTTTTTCAATTTTAAGTGGGTGCCAAGGGATTGTAACGTGAGTACCACTAGCGGATAGGTTGTGTAAAATGGCTATTAAAAATCCTCATGCGGTTGACTTTGATGTTGACTACCCGTTGGATGTTCACAAAGACATTTTAAATGATGCAATAAAATAAGGTGGCCTTTTGTGGTCTTGTTATCAAAAAAGAATGTCGGCTGGTAGCACATCGACGGTTTTTTAGCTCTTTAGGGGTAGAGATCCGCCGCCCCTCGGCGTGGCCCCCTCCAACCCGAGGTGGGGTGCGTCCGCAGCCCCCATGGGGTCGGGTCGTCCCGCAATGACTCATCAATGGTGGTGAGTCGGTCGCCGCCGCTAGTGGTCGGGGTGATGATTTTCCGGCCGGCCAAGCCCGTGCCCATAGAAATGTAGCCAACGACTCCAGACCAAGTTCCCTATATCGGGCAAAGATCTCTTGGGGTGGCTTATGCATTGCTATGGGCTCGAGCTTGGCTTGCCCATTCTCCCCGTCATGTTAGGGACGCCTTGTGCCTCCCAAGTCGGGCAACCACACGGCGCCTTGGCCTTGCCAAGCCCTTGCTCGCATTCGGCGCCCGTGACCCCAGCACCAAGTCCCTTTGACGGCAACGGCTCACCGGGGGCGCAAGTTGAGTTTGTAGGCTCTGGCCTTGGCTTGACCAAGTCCCAGCCGATTTTGTCCCTCGTAGTTCTCGTGCCTAGCGGTTGTGGTGCGCCTCTCTTTCATTGTTCCTTCCGCTCCCTACCAATACATTGGTTGGGTGGGTTGTTGGCCGGCAGCGTGGGTGCTACTACTAGTACGCAATGGGCATATAAGTGGTGTTTTGGTTGTGTGTATTGGCAGGCTCCATGCTACCCGCATCGAACTGCCGAGCCGCACTCCTCTTCATTAAATCCCTTGTTCTAATTGAACCCAAGGTGCGACGGATCCCGTGTTGCGCACTCTAAGCCGATGGAATTATGGATGTGTTGCCGCCCCTTCTCCATCTCGTGCCCTTTGGGGTGCGTAGTGGACCTCAATCGTGCCTCGTGTCCCGAGTGCGCGCCTTAAAATCGGTGCGGCCTCGCGGCAATCGGTGCTCGATCGTGCTTTCGGATGCGGAAAATATTTTTGAGTGTAGGTTCGTGCCCTTGTCTCTCGATGCCTATGCATTTTGTCTCTTGACACGGACGACGCCGCGCTCTGTTATGACCTCTTCATTGCTCACGCGGCATGTTGAGGGCCATGCAAAGGCCGATGTCGCGAGGAATGCTACCCGGTTGATCCCGCCAAAGAGTCATATGCTTGTCTCAAAGATTAAGCCATGCATGTGTAAGTATGAACAAATTCGCATCGTGAAACGCGAATGGCTCATTAAATCGCTTATAGTTTGTTTGATGGTATTTGCTACTCGGATAACCGTAGTAATTCTAGAGCTAATACGCAACAAACCCCGACTTCTCGGAAGGGATGCATTTATTAGATAAAAGGTCGACGCGGGCTTTGCCCGTTGCTCGATGATTCATGATAACTCGACGGATCGCACGGCCTTTGTGCCGCGACGATCATTCAAATTTCTCGCCTCTATCAACTTTCGATGGTAGGATAGTGGCCTACTATGGTGGTGACGGTGACGGAGAATTAGGGTTCGATTCCGGAGAGGAGCCCGAGAAACGGCTACCACATCCAAGGAAGGCAAGAGCGCGCGCAAAATTACCCAATCCCGACACGGGAGGTAGTGACAATAAATAACAATACCGGGCTCTATGAGTCCGGTAATTGGAATGAGTACAATCTAAATCCCTTAACGAGGATCCATTGGAGGGCAAGTCCGTGCCAAGAATGCGTAATTCCAGCCCCAATAGCGTATATTTAAGTTGTTGCGCTTAAAAGCTCGTAGTTGGACTTAGGGGTGGGTCGGCCGGTCCGCTTCACGGTGAGCACCGGCCCGCTTCGCCCCATCACGGCGATGCGCTCCCCGCCTTAATTGGCCGGGTCGTTCCTCCTGCTACACATTACTTTGAAGAAATTAGAGTGCTCAAAGCAGCCTACGCTTGTATACATTAGCATGGGATAACATCATAGGATTTCGATCCTATTGTGTTGGCCTTCGGGATCGGAGTAATGATTAATAGGGACAATGTGGGCATTCGATTTCATAGTCGAGGTGAAATTCTTGGATTTATGAAAGACGAACAATCACGAAAGCATTTGCCAAGGATGTTTTCATTAATCAAGAACGAAAAGTTGGGGGCTCAAGACGATCGATACCGCCCTAGTCTCAACCATAAACGATGCCGACTCGTGGATCGGTGGATGTTGCTTTTAGACTCACCAGGCACCTTATGAGAAATCAAAGTCTTTGGGTTCCGGGAGTATGGTCGCAAGGCTGAAACTTAAAGGAATTGATGGAAGGGCACCACTGTGAGTGGAGCCTCGCGCTTAATTTGACTCAACACGGGAAACTTACTGTGTCCGCATAGTAAGGATTGACAGATCGAGAGCTCTTTCTTGATTCTATGGGTGGTGGTGCATGGCCGTTCTTAGTTGGTGGAGCGATTTGTCCGGTTAATTCCGTTAACTAACGAGACCTAAGCCTCGCTATTCTAGCTACACGGAGGTGATCCTCCGTGGCTAGCTTCTTAGAGGGACTATGGCCTTTTAGGCCAAGGAAGTTTGAGGCAATAACAGGTCCGTGATGCCCTTAGATGTTCCTCGGGGCGACGCGCGCTACAATCGATGTATTCAACGAGTCATAGCCTTGGCCGACAGTGCCCGGTAATCTTTGAAATTTCATCGTGATGGGGATAGATCATTGCAATTGTTGGTCTTCAACGAGGAATTCCTAGTAAGCGCGAGTCATCACCGCGCTGACTACGCCCCCGCCCTTTGTACACACCGCCCGCCGCTCCTACCGATTGAATGGTCCGGTGAAGTGTTCGGATCGCGGCGACGTGGGCGGTTCGCTGCCCGCGACGCCGCGAGCGAAGTCCACCGAACCTTATCATTTAGAGGAAGGAGAAGTCGTAATAAGGTTTCCGTGAGGTGAACTCCGCGGAAGGATCATTGTCGAAACTCGCCAGCGTAACGACTCCGCCAACGCGTTGTAAACAACACCGAGGTGGTGCGGCGCATCCACGCCTCGCCACCCCGCATCTCGGAGCGGTCGATCTCGCTGCCCCTTGCCCATCGGGTGGGGTGAGATGTCAAGATCAACCTCTTCGAGGCAAAACGAACAAACCCCGTGCGCGAATCGCGCCAAGGAATCAAACGAAAAAAAGGGGCACGCTTTTTGTAGCCGCACTGCGTCATGTGTGTCGCGTGCTTCGATGATGTTGTTCTCTTGTCGCAAAATATACGTAACGACTCTCGCAACGGATATCTCGGCTCTCGCGATCGATGAAGAACGAGGCGAAATGCGATACTTGGTGTGAATTGCGTAATCCCGTGAACCATCGAAGTCTTTGAACGCAAGTTGCGCCTCAAGCCATTAGGCCGAGGGCACGCCCGCGCTCGGTGTCACGCATCGTCGCCTCTATCCAACCCTCGAGCCCTGCCTCGGCCGACCGCGGCGGAAATTGGCCTCCCGCGCGCAAAGCTAGCGGTTGGCCTAAATTCGAGTCCTCGACGACATCATCGCCGCGACCATCGGTGGTAATGCCGTAAGCAACCTCTTTCGAGTCGCGTCGCGCTCGTCGATCGAGACCCTTGAACCCTTTCGATCATCGCAAGGACGGTGCTCGCATCGCGACCCCGTCAAAGCGAGATTACCCACCGAGTTTAAGCATATCAATAAGCGGAGGAAAAGAAACTTACCAGATTCCCTAGTAACGGCGAGCGAACCGAAAAGCCCACTTTTGAGAATCGGGTGCCATCGGCGTCCGAAATTGTAGTTTGAGAAGCGCCCTCGCCGGCGGATCGCCCAAGTCCCCGGAAAGGGGCGCCGGAGAGGGTGAGAGCCCTGCTGCGCTCGGACCCGCCGCACCACGAGGCGCCGCTTCACGAGCCGGGTTGTTTGGGAATGCAGCCTTAATCGGGCGGTAAATTCCGCCCAAGGCTAAATACGGGCGAGAGACCGATAGCGAACAAGTACCGCGAGGGAAAGATGAAAAGGACTTTGAAAAGAGAGTCAAAGAGTGCTTGAAATTGTCGGGAGGGAGCGGATGGGGCCGCCGATGCGCCTGGCCGGATGTGAAACGGCGAGAGCCGGTCCGCCGACCGGCTCGGGCGTGGATCGACGCTGGTCGTGGCGCGCGCCCAAGCCCGCCTTTGATACGCCTCGTGGAGACGCTGCCGCCGATCGTGGATCCAAAGACGCGCCGCCTCGGCGTGCTTCGCACTGCGTGCTCGGCCGCCGGCTCGCGGGCTTTCATTTGGCCCGCTCTTGAAACACGGACCAAGGAGTCTCGACATGTGCGCGAGCCAACGGGCTAGAAAACCCGTAAGGCGCAAGGAAGCTGATTGGCGGATCTCGCGGGTGCACCGACCGACCTTGATCTTCTCGAGAAGGGTTCGAGTGAGAGCATGCCTCGCCGACCCGAAAGATGGTGAACTATGCCTCGAAGCGCGCGGCCGAGGGAAACTGTGGAGGCCCGCAGCCGATATCGACGCAAATCGCTCGCGTCTGACTTGGGTATAGGGCGAAAGACTAATCGAACCGCCTAGTAGCTGGGTTCCTCCGGTTTCCTCAGATAGCCGGAGCCCTTAGCGAAGTTCTATCGGGTAAAGCCAATGATTAGAGGCATCGGGGCGCAACGCCTCGACCTATTCTCAAACTTTAAATAGGTAGGACGCGCGGCCGCTTCGCTGAGCCGCGCCACGGAATTGAG